>OX578136.1:39241085-39361085 GCA_951213105.1 Amaurobius ferox
AGAGCATTTCAGCATCGCATAAGAAACGAGTGTCACGGCTTGTATTATACTGAACGATGAATTTGACGATGACATATATATGTTACAGGATGGGGTACAAACATACGCCTATGGGCATTACAAAATATTAAAAGAATAGCCACATCTTCAAGAGTTTTTAAGCTTCACTTTGCATAAAAGAGAAGACCTACCAATTCACGAAATTTTACACTTTTGATACATTTTTATACAAGCTACTTGAGAAGGCAATTTCAAGAATTTTTTTTTATACAAGAGAAAGCTCTCAAGACAACTTCAAGAATTTTTCACTTTTAAAATATTTTATACAAGAGAAGAAAGACATTTAGAAATTTTCAGTAAGTACATTCTGTTCATTTTTTTAATGGGAAATAGGCCTGTCAGCGTGAACTAATCTAAAAGTTTTTTGGTTTTCATTTAAAATTAAATTTTTATTTATTTTTAATTTTTTTATTCAAAAATACAATTAACTTTAAAATTATTAAAGAAAATTTACTCTGCAATGAACATATTTAGAGAATTTGTATTTGCGTGCCTTTATTAAAGGTTTTCATTTTTTGATGATTTTTTCAAAATTTCACTCGAAAATTTAGGGGGGGGGGGGGTCAGAACATTCGATTGTGTTTTAAAACAGTAAGTCGGAGGTAGTTTAAATTAAGATTCATGTTTATTTACTTTTAATCTCATTTAAAGGAACATTTAATTTAAGAAAATTACTTCACGCTGGTGGGGAACACTGCCCTTATAAAAGAGTGTAGCGAACAGAATGTGGCACCTCCTGGGTCTGTTGGAAGCCACATAAACTTTTTCTTGCACTAAACATTTCCTTCTTTTTCTAACGCTTTATTTTAATGTATAGATTCTCTTGCAATTCCTAATTCAAACCTTTCCCTGTTAGATTTTGTTTTTGAAGTAAAATAATAGAAAATTGAAGTTATTATTTATGATTTTAAGTTTTTCTACAAGTACTTATTAAAAATTGTTGGATTGTGGAAGTGCATTCAACTTAATGTTTTATCAGTACAATTACAACGCATCTGTTGGTTTGTAGGGCACAATCTTGCAGTATTTTATTACATAACAGCAGCCTAGATTTTCTGCTATATATATTGGAAATATCTGTGCAATATTTTATCGATATATTTGGTACAATGCTGCAAGCTTGAAGAGATTTAGGGTGTTCTAGAATTTTGTGGATTGGTGAAATAATTTAGATATACTTTAAAGACCTTGTTAACAGATTTTGAGATTTTGGTAATAAATTTGACACATGCAACTCATCTGAAAAATATCTACGAAATTTTGAATTTTCCGGAATTTAAAATTTTGGGGATTAGTGGCAAATTTGAGAAGTACATAATTTCTATTTAGAGTTCTACCAAATCAGGGTGTATAAGGATTTTATTTGTATGACAGTTAAATGCGTTTAAAAACGATAGTTAAAAAGGCATGAACTTGACTTGACCATTGTAAAATATGTTTGAAGGAAGCCACATGAACAAGAGCATTTCAGCATCGCATAAGAAACGAGTGTCACGGCTTGTATTATACTGAACGATGAATTTGACGATGAAATATATATGTTAGAGGATGGGGTACAAACATACGCCTATGGGCATTACAAAATATTAAAAGAATAGCCACAACTTCAAGAGTTTTTAAGCTTCAATTTGCATACAAGAGAAGACCTACCAATTCACGAAATTTTACACTCTTGATACATTTTTATACAAGCTACTTGAGAAGGCAATTTCAAGAATTTTTATTATACAAGAGAAGGCTTTCAAGACAACTTCAAGAATATTTCACTTTTAAAATATTTTATACAAGAGAAGAAAGACATTTAGAAATTTTCAGTAAGTACATTCTATTCATTTTTTTAATGGGAAATAGGCCTGTCAGCGTGAACTAATCTAAAAGTTCTTTGGCATTAATTTAAAATTAATTTTTTATTTATTTTCAATTTTTTTTATTCGAAAAAGAAATTAACTTTAAATTTATTAAAGAAATTTTATCCTCCAATGAACATATTTAGAAAAGTAAATAGGAGGTATTCTAATCTAAGATTCATGTTTACCTACTTTTAATCTCATTTAAAAGTACATTTAATTTAAGAAATTACTTCACGCTGGTGGGGAACACTGCCCTTATAAAAGAGTGTAGCGAACAGAATGTGGCACCTCCTGGGTCTGTTGGAAGCCACATAAACTTTTTCTTGCACTAAACATTTCCTTCTTTTTCTAACGCTTCTTTTTAATGTATAGATTCTCTTGCAATTCCTAATTCAAACCTCTCCGTTAGATTTTGTTTTTGAAGAAAAATAATAGAAAATTGAAGTTATTATTTATGATTTTAAGTTTTTCTACAAGTACTTTTTAAAAATTGTTGAATTGTGGAAGTGCATTCAACTTAATGTTTTAATCAGTACAATTACAATGCACCGGTTGATTTGTAGGTCACAATCTTGTAATATTTTATTGCATAACAGCAGCCTAGATTTTCTGCTATATATATTGGAAATATCTGTGCAATATTTTATCGATTTATTTGGTACAATGCTGCAAGCTTGAGGAGATATAGGGTGTTCTAGAATTTTGTGGATTGGTGAAACAATTTATGATAAATATATTTTCTGTTTAGAAAGTCGATATTTTATCAAGATTTTTGAATCAGGACTGCTTTCAAATTTTCTTATAGCCGACGCAGTCGTCGAGTCGTCATGGCGAGCGTTTCCACAGCAATCGCTCGACCGCCGCGTTGTGAGTTCGAGTCCCACATAAGGCATGGATGTTTGTGTTGTGGGCGTAGTGTGTTCCGCCCCCCTCTAGTGGGCCTGGGACAACGTCTTAGGACGGCTAATTGGTTCACGTTCTGGCCGCTGACGAAAGGCGAATGACACAATTTTGTGCAATGGAGTAATAAGTTAAGATAAACGTACTTTCTTTTTAGAATGACGACATATTTTCGCGATTTTTGCAGCATGACTGCCTGTACAGTATTTCCGTAAATAACAGCAGCTTAAACTTTCTGCTCTTTATATTGGAAATATATTTGCAAATATTTTGTTGATTTATTTGGTGAAGCGGACTTTGCTATTTTAAGAAATGTCTAGAATATTGTGGTATGTTGAAATACCTTAGGATAAAAGTATTTTCTTTTTAGAACGACGACATGTAATCGTGATTTGTGTAGTATATTTTCATTACATAACATCAGCATAGATTTTCTGCTATATATATTGGTATTATTTGTGTAAATGTTTTGGCTGTTTATTTTGTAAAATGCAGCAGATATGGAGTGATTTGGCAAGTTTAATTTCTAGGATCTTGTAGATTGGAGAAATAATTTAATATACAGATTGACGGCATTAAATCACGATTTCTGTAGCATGACTGCTTTTGTAGTATTTTCTTACAAAACAGAAGCTTAGATTTTCTGCTATATTTATTGGTAATACCTGTGAAAATACCTTGGCGGTTTATTCTGTAAAATGCAGCAAACTTACGAGAGATTTGGCGCGTTCTAGAAATTTCTAGAATTTTGTGGATTGCGAATTAATTCACAATAAATGCTTTTTCTTTATAGAAAGATGACACTTTAGAGAAATATATATTACGTTTTGCTTATTCATTAGGCGAATTTTTGTCGAAATATTTCTGTATTGTATGAAATGGATATTCATTCGCACAATATGGCAGGGTAATTTATTTTTTCAGTATAACTATTTGTGTAAAAAGCCGTTTCCCTGCTTTTGAGTGTTAGTACACAATTTTAAAAAGTTAGCATGTTTTTTCCCCAATCGGATCCGAATCTGAATTTTTGGAAGATTGATAAACGCTTATGCACAGAACTAAAAGAATAATAGATGAACGGTTACCATAAATGAAGTCTTCATTGAAAGCTGAGAGCATTTGACAATCTGTTATGAAACGAGAGTATAGCGGTGTACAATAAAATATAATACGGGAAGTAAAATCCATATATGCGGCGATACCAGAAAATAGATATCTTATCATTGGAGATTTGAGCCGGGCAAGATATACTTTAAAGACCTTGTTAACAGATTTTGAGATTTTGGTAATAAATTTGACACATGCAACTCATCTGAAAAATATCGACGAAATTTTGAATTTTCCAGAATTTAGAATTTTGGGGATTAGTGGCAAATTTGAGAAGTACATAATTTCTATTTAGAGTTCTAACAAATCAGGGTATATAAGGATTTTATTTGTATGACAGTTAAATGCCTTTAAAAACGATAGTTAAAAAGACATGAACTTGACTTGACCATTGTAAAAAATGTTTGAAGGAAGCCACATCAACAAGAGCATTTCAGCATCGCATAAGAAACGAGTGTCCGGCTTGTATTATACTGAACGATGAATTTGACGATGAAATATATATGTTAGAGGATGGGGTACAAACATACGCCTATGGGCATTACAAAATATTAAAAGAATAGCCACATCTTCAAGAGTTTTTAAGCTTCACTTTGCATACAAGAGAAGACCTACCAATTCACGAAATTTTACACTTTTGATACATTTTTATACAAGCTACTTGAGAAGGCAATTTCAAGAATTTTTTTTATACATGAGAAGGCTCTCAAGACAACTTCAAGAATATTTCACTTTTAAAATATTTTATACAAGAGAAGAAAGACATTTAGAAATTTTCAGTAAGTACATTCTGTTCATTTTTTTAATGGGAAATAGGCCTGTCAGCGTGAACTAATCTAAAAGTTCTTTGGCATTAATTTAAAATTAATTTTTTATTTATTTTCAATTTTTTTTGTTCGAAAAAGAAATTAACTTTAAAATTATTAAAGAAATTTTATCCTCCAATGAACATATTTAGAAAAGTAAATAGGAGGTATTCTAATCTAAGATTCATGTTTACCTACTTTTAATCTCATTTAAAAGTACATTTAATTTAAGAAATTACTTCACGCTGGTGGGGAACACTGCCCTTATAAAAGAGTGTAGCGAACAGAATGTGGCACCTCCTGGGTCTGTTGGAAGCCACATAAACTTTTTCTTGCACTAAACATTTCCTTCTTTTTCTAACGCTTTATTTTAATGTATAGATTCTCTTGCAATTCCTAATTCAAACCTTTCCCTGTTAGATTTTGTTTTTGAAGTAAAATAATAGAAAATTGAAGTTATTATTTATGATTTTAAGTTTTTCTACAAGTACTTATTAAAAATTGTTCGATTGTGGATTAAAAATTGTTGGATTGTGGAAGTGCATTCAACTTAATGTTTTAATCAGTACAATTACAATGCACCGGTTGGTTTGTAGGGGATAGTCTTGTAGTAGTATTTTATTACATAACAGCAGCCTAGATTTTCTGCTATATATATTGGAAATATCTGTGCAATATTTTATCGATTTATTTGGTACAATGCTGCAAGCTTGAAGAGATATAGGGTGTTCTAGAATTTTGTGGATTTGTGAAATGATTTATGATAAATACATTTTCTGTTTTGAAAGTCTATATTTTATCAAGATTTTTGAATTATGACTGCTTTCGAATTTTCTTATAGCCGACGCAGTCGTCGAATGGTCACGGCGATCGTTTCCACAGCAATCGCTCGTTCCCCACGTTGTGGGTTCGAGTCTCGCGTAAGGCATGGATGTTTGTGTTGTGGGCGTAGTGTGTTCCGCCCCCCTCTGGTGCGTCTGGGACAACGTCTTTTGAAGGCTAAATGGTTCACGTTCTGGCCGCTGACAAAAGGCGAATGACGAAAGTCAAGTGCCTGGCAGCATCTTAGCTTTTCTGCTATATTTATTAGAAATACCGATGTAAAGTTTCGATGACATATTTGTAAAATGCAGTAGACATGGCGTGTTTCGGCGAGGTTAGAAATTTCTAGAATCTTATGGATTGTAGAAATAATTTAAGATAAAGGTTTTTCGTTTTAGATTGATGACATATAATCGCTATATTTCCAGCCTGACTGCCTTTAAATTATTTTCTTGTGTAACACTAGCTTAGATTTTCTGATGTATATATTGGAAATACCTGTGCCAATATTTTGTCGATTTAGTTTGTGAAATGCATACTCTCCGAGTTTCAGCGCGATTTAGAATTTTCTAGAGTTTTGTAGATTGGAGAACTAATTTACTTGAAATATATTTTCTTTTATAGAAACACGACATTTAATTGGAGTTTTTGCAGCCTGCCTGCCTTTTAATTTTCATATGTAACAGCAGGTTTGATTTTCTGCTTTATATTGAAAATACCTCTGCAAATATTTATTTGTTTGTTTGGTAAAAGTTTTTTCGAATAAGATTTTTTGCGAGTTTTTAGAATTTCCACAATTTTGTGAAATGGAGTAATAACTTAAGATAAACGTAATTTCTTTTTAGAATGACGACATATTTTCGCGATTTTTGCAGCATGACTGCCTGTACAGTATTTCCGTAAATAACAGCAGCTTAATCTTTCTGCTCTTTATATTGGAAATATATTTGCAAATATTTTGTTGATTTATTTGCTAAAGTGAAGCGGACTTTGCGATTTTAAGAAATGTCTAGAACAGGGGTGGCCAACCCAAATGATCTTGCGGGCCACTTCGGAAAAACTTTATAATCCCGCGGGCCGCTTATATGTATATTTTATTGCCAATGGCTAGGCACTTAACTCATCATCAATTGACTTGACTCATCGCTGCAATGCAATACTGCCCACTTCTAAGTATGTATAAAAACAGAAGCAACGTGATAAAATAGAAACAGTTATGGGATCCATCTGTTTCAAAACACTACACTAAAAACAAAAATATTGCACAAAATAATCGTATTTTGTAAAGTTGTAATGAATCTCGCGGGCCGCAAAATTATTCAAGGCGGGCCGCGGGTTGGCCACCCCTGGAATAGAATATTGTGGTGTGTTGAAATACCTTAGGATAAAAGTATTTTCTTTTTAGAACGGCGACATGTAATCGCGATTTTTGTAGTATGTTTTCACTAGATAACATCAGCATAGATTTTCTGCTATATATATTGGTATTATTTGTGTAAATGTTTTGGCTGTTTATTTTGTAAAATGCAGCAGATATGGAGTGATGTGGCAAGTTTAATTTCTAGAAACTTGTGGGTTGGAGAAATAATTAAATATAGAGATTGACGGCATTAAATCACGATTTCTGCAGCATGACTGCTTTTGTAGTATTTTCTTGTAAACAGAAGCTTAGATTTTCTGCTATATTTATTGGTAATACCTGTAAAATACTTTGGTGGTTTATTCTGTAAAATGCAGCAAACTTGGGAGAGATTTGGCGCGTTCTAGAAATTTCTAGAATTTTGTTGATTGCGAATTAATTCACGATAAATGCTTTTTCTTTATAGAAAGATGGCACTTTAGAGAAATATATATTACATTTTGCTTATTCATTAGGCGAATTTTTGTCTAAATATTTCTGTATTGTATGAAATGAATATTCATTCGCACAATATGGCAGGGTTATTTATTTTTTCAGTATAGCTACTTGTGTAAAACGCCGTTTCCCTGCTTTTGAGTATTAGTACACAATTTGAAAAGGTTATCATGTTTTTTCCCCAATCGGATCAGAATTTTAATTTTTGGAAGATTGATAAACACTTATGCACAGAACTAAAAGAATAATAGATGAATGGTTATCATAAATGAAGTCTTCATTGAAAGCTGAGAGCATTTGACAATCTGTTATGAAACGAGAGTATAGCGGTGTACAATAAAATATAAAACGGGAAGTAAAATCCATATAAGCGGCGATACCAGAAAATAGAAATTTTATCATTCGAGATTTGAGCCGGTAAATATATACTTTAAAGACCTTGTTAACGGATTTTGAGATTTTGGTAATAAATTTGACACATGCAACTCATCTGAAAAATTTCGACGAAATTTTGAATTTTCCGGAAATTAGAATTTTGGGGATTAGTGGTAAATTTGAGAAGTTCATAATTTCTGTTTAGAGTTCTACCAAATCAGGGTATATAAGGATTTTATTTGTATGACAGTTAAATGCATTGAAAAACCATAGTTAAAAAGACATGAACTTGACCATTGTAAAAAATGTTTGAAGGGAGCCACATCAACAAGAGCATTTCAGCATCGCATAGGAAACGAGTGTCACGGCTTGTATTATACTGAACGATGAATTTGACGATAAAAGATATATGTTAGAGGATGGGGTACAAACATACGCCTATGGGCATTACAAAATATTAAAAGAATAGCCACATCGTATTTCAAGAGTTTTTAAGCTTCACTTTGCATACAAGAGAAGACCTACCAATTCACGAACTTTTATACTTTTGATACATTTTTATACAAGCTACTTGAGAAGACAATTTAAAAATTTTTTTTTTTATACTAGAGAAGGCTCTCAAGACAACTTTAAGAATATATATATATATATATATATATATATTTCACTTTTAAAATATTTTATACAAGAGAAGACATTTAGAAATTTTCAGTAAGTATATTCTGTTCATTTTTTTTTATGGGAAATAGGCCTGTCAGCGTGAACTAATCTAAAAGTTTTTTGGTTTTCATTTAAAATTAAATTTTTATTTATTTTCAATTTTTTTATTCAAAAATACAATTAACTTTAAAATTATTTAAAAAAAATTATCCTGCAATGAACATATTTAGAGAAGTAAATCGGAGGAAGTTTAATATAAGATTCATGTTTATTTACTTTTAATCTCATTTAAGGGAACATTTAATTTAAGAAATTACTTCACGCTGGTGGGGAACACTGCCCTTATAAAAGAGTGTAGCGAACAGAATGTGGCACCTCCTGGGTCTGTTGGAACCCACATAAACTTTTTCTTGCACTAACCATTTCCTTCTTTTCCTAACGCTTCTTTTTAATGTATAAATTCTCATGCAATTCCTAATTTAAACCTCTCCGTTAGATTTTGTTTTTGAAGAAAAATAATAGAAAATTGAAGATATTATCTGTGATATTAAGTTTTTCTACAAGTACTTTTTAAAAATTGTCGGATTGTGGCAGTGCATTCAACTTAATGTTTTAATCAGTACAATTACAATGCACCGGTTGGTTTGTAGGGCACAATCTTGTAGCAGTATTTTATTACATAACAGCAGCCTAGATTTTCTGCTATATATATTGGAAATATCTGTGCAATATTTTATAGATTTATTTGGTACAATGCTGCAAGCTTGAAGAGATATAGGGTGTTCTAGAATTTTGTGGATTTGTGAAATGATTTATGATAAATACATTTTCTGTATAGAAAGGCGATATTTTATCAAGATTTTTGAATCATGACTGCTTTTAAATTTTCTTATAGCCGACGCAGTCGTCGACTGGTCACGGCGAGCGTTTCCACAGCAATCGCTCGACCCCCGCGTTGTGGGTTCGAGTCTCGCGTAAGGCATGGATGTTTGTGTTGTGGGCGTAGTGTGTTCCGCCCCCTTCTGGTGCGTCTGGGACAACGTCTTTTGAAGGCTAAATGGTTCACGTTCTGACCGCTGATAAAAGACGAATGACGAAAATCAAGTGCCTGGCAGCAGCTTATCTTTTCTGCTATATTTATTAGAAATACCGATGTAAAGTTTTAATGACATATTTGTAAAATGCAGTAGACATGGCGTGTTTCGGCGAGGTTAGAAATTTCTAGAATCTTGTGGATTGTAGACATAATTTAAGATAAATGTTTTTCGTTTTAGATTGATGCCATTTAATCGCTATATTTAGTTTGTGAAATGCAGACTCTCCGAGTTTTAGCGCGATTTAGAATTTTCTAGAGTTTTGTAGATTGGAGAACTAATTTACTTGAAATATATTTTCTTTAATTGGAGTTTTTGCAGCCTGCCTGCCTTTTAATTTTCATATGTAACAGCAGGTTTGATTTTCCGCTTTATATTGAAAATACCCCAGCAAATATTTTGTTTGTTTGTTTGGTAAAAGTTTTTTCGAATAAGAGTTTTTGCGAGTTTTTAGAATTTCCACAATTTTGTGCAATGGAGTAATAACTTAAGATAAACGTAATTTCATTTTAGAATGACGACATATTTTCGCGATTTTTGCAGCATGACTGCCTGTACAGTATTTCCGTAAATAACAGCAGCTTAAACTTTCTGTTCTTTATATTGGAAATATATTTACAAATATTTTGTTGATTTATTTGGTAAAGTGAAGTGGACTTTGCGATTTTAAGAAATATCTAGAATATTGTGGTGTGTTGAAATACCTTAGGATAAAAGTATTTTCTTTTTAGAACGGCGACATGTAATCGCGATTTTTGTAGTATGTTTTCACTACATAACATCAGTATAGATTTTCTGCTATATATATTGGTAATATTTGTGTAAATGTTTTGGCTGTTTATTTTGTAAAATGCAGCAGATATGGAGTGATTTGGCAAGTTTAATTTCTAGAATCTTGTGGATATGAGAAATAATTTAATATACAGATTGACGGCATTAAATCACGATTTCTGCAGCATGACTGCTTTTGTAGTATTTTCTTGTAAACAGAAGCTTAGATTTTCTGCTATATTTATTGGTAATACATGTGAAAATACTTTAGCGGTTTATTCTGTAAAATGCAGCAAACTTGGGAGAGATTTGGCGCATTCTAGAAATTTCTAGAATTTTGTGGATTGCGAATTAATTCACGATAAATGCTTTTTCTTTATAGAAAGATGACACTTTAGAGAAATATATATTACATTTTGCTTATTCATTAAGCGAATTTTTGTCTAAATATTTCTGTATTGTATGAAATGAATATTCATTCGCACAATATGGCAGGGTTATTTATTTTTTCAGTATAACTATTAGTGTAAAAAGCCGTTTCCCTGCTTTTGAGTATTAATACACAATTTGAAAAAGTTATGTTTTTTCCTCAAATACTTTAGCGGTGACTACTTTAGAGTGTTAGTACACAATTTTAAAAAGTTAGCATGTTTTTTCCCCAATCGGAGCAGAATCTGAATTTTTGGAAGATTGATAAACGCTTATGCACAGAACTAAAAGAATAATAGATGAACGGTTACCATAAATGAAGTCTTCATTGAAAGCTGAGAGCATTGGACAATCTGTTATGAAACGAGAGTATAGCGGTGTACAATAAAATATAAAACGGGAAGTAAAATCCATATATGCGGCGATACCAGAAAATAGAAATCTTATCATTCGAGATTTGAGCCGGGCAAGATATACTTTAAAGACCTTGTTAACAGATTTTGAGATTTTGGTAATAAATTTGACACATGCAACTCATCTGAAAAATTTCGACGAAATTTTGAATTTTCCAGAATTTAGAATTTTGGGGATTAGTGGCAAATTTGAGAAGTACATAATTTCTGTTTAGAGTTCTAACAAATCAGGGTATATAAGGATTTTATTTGTATGACAGTTAAATGCGTTTAAAAACCATAGTTAAAAAACCATTGTAAAAAATGTTTGAAGGGAGCCTCATCAACAAGAGCATTTCAGCATCGTATAGGATTGAGTGACACGGCTTGTATTATACTGAACGATGAAAGATATATGTTAGAGGATGGGGTACAAACATACGCCTATGGGCATTACAAAATATTAAAAGAATAGCCACATCTTATTTCAAGAATTTTTAAGCTTGAGAGACAAGAGAAGACCTACCAATTCACGAACTTTTACAATAGTGATACATTTTTATACAAGCTACTTGAGAAAACAATTTCAAGAATTTTTTTATGCAAGAGAAGGCTCTAGACAACTTCAAGAATATATATTTCACTTTTAAAATATTTTATACAAGAGAAGACATTTAGAAATTTTCAGTAAGTACATTCTGTTCATTTTTATTTATGGGAAATAGGCTTGTCAGCGTGAACTAATCTAAAAGTTTTTTGGTTTTCTTTTAAAATTAAATTTTTATTTATTTTCAATTTTTTTATTCAAAAATACAATTACCTTTAAAATTATTGAAGAAAATTTTTTCTGCAATGAACATATTTAGAGAAGTAAATCGGAGGTAGTTTATTTTAAGATTCATATTTATTTACTTTTAATCTCATTTAAAGGAACATTTAATTCAAGAAAATTACTTCACGCTGGTGGGGAACACTGCCCTTATAAAAGAGTGTAGCGAACAGAATGTGGCACCTCCTGGGTCTGTTGGAACCCACATAAACTTTTTCTTGCACTAACCATTTCCTTCTTTTTCTAACGCTTCTTTTTAATGTATACATTCTCATACAATTCCTAATTTAAACCTCTCCGTTAGGTTTTGTTTTTGAAGAAAAATAATAGAAAATTGAAGTTATTATCTGTGATATTAAGTTTTTCTACAAGTACTTTTTAAAAATTGTTGGATTGTGGCAGTGCATTCAACTTAATGTTTTAATCATTTCAATTACGATACACCATTTCAATTACGACGGTTTGGAGGGCACAATCTTAAAACAAAATATTCTTATTTCGTTTTAACAAAGATTTCTATGTAAACATATGCATGTTATCCATTTATTTATTTATTTTCTAAAAACCTTTATTCAACACCAAAAATTAAGACTGCATTACGAATCCTCTGTGATTTTGAAAGGGTCAGTTTTTTAAAATATAAAGATAACTTTTGTTTCATAACATTCAAAGACATTTTCCATTTGAATGTCAATGATATCCCTGCAATATTTTTCCCCATTTCCCAATTAGATGTAAAATTACTCGTTTTTAAAAATAATAATCATGTATTGCCACCGTGCGTTCATATTTCAATGTTATTGGAATAATCACATGTCCTACCCTTTCCCTCTCTGACAGAGGGGCATCCATTGTCTGCCATTCTTTCATTTAAATTCAATATTAAAATCAGATATCATTAAAAAATTCTACGATTCATGCCCCATATTCATTAAATATTTTAAGAACTATGTAAAAGAGCAGAATGGAATTTACAGAGTCTACTTCGAGCTCGTAAATTTGTCCCAGTATCTTAACTGCCCAGTTCGGAGATTCAGGGTTTGATTTCGGGTTGGGGCAGCAAGGTTTTTTACAATTGCGCCCGAAGGTCGCGGTCGCCCATTGGTTAGCGCGCTGGAGTTGCATTCGGTAGGCCCGGGTTCGATTCCAGCCACTGCCAAAACTGCCGCCGTGTTCATGCGGAGTACGATCACGTCAAACATATGGGTTCGAAAGTCCTTCCGAGAGGTTGGTGGTAGGGGAAGGAGGGTACGGTCCCTGTGGATGCCTGCCCCACTGGGTTCCGGTCTAAATTGGGTGGCACTTCCCGACCGTCCAAACAGTTACCTTACACCTTACTGGTATGTCGGACGGTCTGGGTTTCAACAACAATGGCGCCCGAACAAATGAACTCTGTAGGTTAGTGAAAATATGTCGGATGTCTGAAAGTGACCCTAGTACGACTAGTACGAATTCAGAGGACTCTGGAAGATTGAGCGCTTATTTCAATTTAAGAGGCTTACGACAATGAGGGATACTAGTCGCCCGACAATCGGCATTAGAGGGACAGAGGCATTGACATTAGAGGGTGAAGAACGCAGAGTCGACTTCGATTATAAGAGCTTGCGATTTCGTCTCAGTAGCTCAACGGTAGAGCGTCGGCTGGCCATTTCGGAGACCCATTGTCCGATTCCCGATTGGGGCAGCAAGAACCTTTACAAATGTTTTACTATTATTGGGTTATTCCATGTCAAATCAACTAATAAAAAAAAAATTGGAATATTCACGATTCAGATTTTTATGATTTTTTGTTTATTTATTGTAACTATCAAGACGACAAAAAATGAAAAATTTCAGATTTTTTAGGCTCTTAGTTTTTCAGTTATTGACTTTCAAAAAAGCGAAATCTGCCAAAGTTGGTAAAGTTTTGAAATTTTAAACAGTTGTAGATTAAAAACTATTTAACCTAGAGAGCTCAAATTGGTGTCATTTTCTTTAGCGTTTAATGAGACTTAATTTGATATATAACATGACTATGCTATTTCAAATTTGAATTTCTTGAAAATCTTCAAAATTTTTTTTTTTTTAAATCTCAAAAGCTCCCCTTTCAATGTTTTTGAAAAAAATATATGGTTTAAAGATGTTAATGGACTACTTGTATGCTAAGTTTCATAATGGGATGGCAATGGGTTCCTATGAAAATTATTTTTGTTTGGATTAAACTATACGTGAAATTCACTAAATTTAATTACAAAAAATTTTATTTCCATAGGAACCCCTTAATGACCGACTATGAAATTTGGCACACAAATAGTCCCTTAATTTCTTTAAAACATATTTTTTTGGAATAAATCAGTTTCTTTTTTTTTAGATTTTCTAAAAAAATTTTTTTTTTAGTTTGTAATTTTTTAAAAACTCCAATTTAAAAAAGAGAGTTTGGATACCATAATCGTGTTGTATATTAAATTAAGGCTCCTAGAAAATAAAAGAACGACACCAATTTGAGCTCTCTGGGTCAAATAGTTTTTGATTTACAATTGTTTAAAGATTTCAAAACTTTGCCAGATTTGGCTTTTTAAAAAAAGTAAATAACTGAAAATCTAAGAGCCCAAAAAATCTGAAATTTTACAGTTTTTGTAAACTTTACTGGTACTATCACTGTACCAAAAATGATCAATTTCTGAGGTATCAAGGTTCAGACCATTAATTGATTTGACACGGAATAACATACATTTAGTACATAACTCATTAACCAGTTGTTTCAAACATTCAGCCCACATATGTTCTTTTCAATTTTAACAATTGCTACACACTTAATATTTCACATGTCACTCAAAATTCAATTTTGTATTTACAATCAATTACAAAACCTCACTTTTTTCAAGAACTTTTAAAATAAGTTCTTCTCCAAACTGAGTGAAGACAATTTCATTTCTTCCTTGCTCAGAGTACAAACTCTCCCAGTTGCAGTAACAGGCTCTACTTTTTGCAAAATGGTCTCACCTGGCATATTCAATGCGTCACTCGGTTGAGGATAAAAGAAAGAAAGAGAAGGTCCCTTAGGATGTAGGACGCCTACTTTATAGTTGCTCATAACATTATTCTTCTCAAGAATACATGCAAGGCACCAAGTTCCTTTATAGACTATGACAAATCCAGATTCAATTTTTGCTAAATTAGTTGGTGTAATATAGTTAAGTAATATAGTTGGTGTTATGCTGTCACACGTTCAGTAAACTGGTGTTCACTACAGTAATAATGCTTAACAAGAAGCAGATTTTCAGAAATTGGGTAAAAAGAATGAAGTTTTTGAGTACCCATGATTGCCTTAGAATCATTGAACCGTGGTGACAGTGTTTCTTTAACTTCTCCGTACTCATCAATTGTACGGTACTCAAAGTCTATGCACTCAAAAACTTCATTCTTTTTACCCAATTTCTGAAAATTGACTTCTTGTTAAGCATTATTACTGTAGTGAACACCAGTTTAATGAACGTGTGACAGCATTAGACTATATTACACCAACTAATTTAGCAAAAATTGAATCTGGATTTGTCACTATAGTCTATAATGGATCTTGGTGGCTTGCCTGTATTCTTGAGAAGAATAATGTTACGAGATACTATAAAGTAAGCTTACTCCATCCTGAGGGACTTTCTCCTTCTTTTTTTTATCCTCAACCGAGTGAAATATTGAATGTGCCAGGTGAGACCATTTTGCAAAAAGTAGAGCCTGTCATTGCAACTGGGAGAGTCTGTACTCTGAGCAAGGAAGAAATGAAATTGTCTTCACTTAGTTTGGAGAAGTACTTATTTTAAAAGTTCTTGAAAAAAGTGAGGTTTTGTAATTATAACTGTAAATACAAAATTAAATTTTGAGTGACATATGTGAAATATTGTGTAGCAAATTGTTAAAATTGAAAAGAACATATGTGGGCTGAATGTTTGAAACAACTAGTTTATGAGTTATGTACTAAATGTGTATCATTCTGTGTCAAATCATTTTTGGTACAGTGTTAGTACCAGTAATGTTTATAAAAACTGTAAAATTGCAGATTTTTGGGGATCATAGATTTTCAGTTATTCACTTTTTTATAAAAGCCAAATCGTGCAAAGTTTTAAAATCTTTAAACAGTTGTAGATAAAAAACTATTTGACCCAGAGAGCTCAAATTGGTGCAGTTATTTTGTTTTCAATGAGCCTTAATTTAATATACAACATGATTATGGTATTCTAACTCTTTTTTTTAAATTGGAGTTTTTAAAAAAATTACACACTAGAAAAGAAATTTTTCTTAGAAAATCTAAAAAAAAAAAAACTGTTTTTTTCTTCAAAAAAATATATGTTTTAAAGACATTAAGGGACTGTTTGTGTGCCAAATTTCATAGTCGGTCGTTAAGGAGTTCCTATGGAAATTAAATTTTTTGTAATTAAATTTAGCGAATTTCATTCACGTATAGTTTAATACAAAAAAAAATAATTTTCTTAGGAACCTATTGCCATCCTATTATGAAACTTGGCATACAAGTAGTCTATTAACATCTTTAAAGCATATATTTTTTTCAAAAAAATTAAAAGGGGCGTTTTTGAGATTAAAAAAAAATTTTTTTGAAAGTTTTTCAAAAAATTCAAGTTTGAAATAGCAAAATCATGTTATATATCAAATTAAGACACCCTAAAAGAAAAGAAAATGACACCAATTTGAGCTCTCTAGGTTAAATAATTTTTGATCTACAGCTGTTTAAAAATTCCAAAACTTTGACAAGAAAGTCAATGACTGAAAAACTAACAGCCCAAAAAAACTAATATTTTACACTTTTTGTCAGCTTCACTAGTACTATCACTGTACTAAGAATTATCAATTTCCATGATGTCCAGGTTCAGACCATTGGTTGATTTAACACGGAATAACCCTATTACAATCTGAATTCTGGGACTCGGCGTTTATAAACGCTGTATGATATTCGTAATATTTTTATGTTTTGAATAAATTTTTGAAACAGTACACGGGGACGCTCAATTATGCTAAATAGTCATTTTGTTCCCGATTGCATTATCATTCTATCATGATAAATGCTATAATAATAAGACGTACCCTTTAGAATGTTGAATGTAGATATGCAGAAAAGTACATAATTATAATGGAAAATTAAAAGTTAAACAGGTTGGTTGTGTTAAAAGAGACAGAGGAGTTCTGCTGAGATGCTTACGGCAAAAAGGATGACTTGCAGCTATTCGATATCCCAAAGTTCAAATATGGCAATTGCTGCTCTCAAGACACCTACGACAATTTTGTTACAGGTATGGCTTATAAGTTTCACTTGAGGAACTAGTCCAACTTATTTAAGTTAATAATTTTTACGCCAAATCACGCCTTTTATCACATCGCTCCCCGTAACGTTACAACGTGAAGATATTGTGTTTTGGAGTTGTAGATGGAAAGTTAAATTGAATGTTTTTTAATAAATATAAGTAGAAAATAATAATGCTTTGTTATGCATGTATGTGCCCAGTATGTGCATTGCTTATCTTTCCGGTAATATAGCTTTTCTAGGCTGACGCCGGATTGCGGAAAAAGGTGGTTTTGTGGTAAGAATATTTTTAGAGTTTTCTGCTACAACGACAATATATGCGATCATGAGCATTTCCAGTATTAACATAATTCACTGTGGTTTAGATATTTAATACAATGGCGTATTTCATAACATTCATAGTTTTTCCCCTTGCAGAGGCTTTCTATGAACAGAACAGAACTGTGCCCTGAAAAAACAACAGGATGTATCTCATGATGCGACTTTTTGCCTTTACAAGGTTGATTGGCTTTCTTTTAATGGGTTCATGTTATGTTATGTTTTGCAAGCGTATCTAAACTAATATATATATCATAAACGAATAACGATATTCCTGTAGTACTGGTCCACAACAGAATGATGTTTTTCAAGCACTAAGCAAGCACGAGCAATTCTCTTTCAGAAGAAAGTTACTCTAAGTATCATTATAGTGTAATTTTTATCTTTTTAATAGGTTTTGTTCTTGCTTTATTTATTTTTAAAAGGCCACATCTCGAAAAGCACATTGTCAGTATGTTAGTGCACTAAATGCAACCCACGGGACTGAAAAAGCCATGTATACTAATTCGGCAATGCTGCTGAATCGAAATCGAAAAAAATTTGATGAAATAGTCTCTTAAAGTAGGGTTTTTTTTCTGTGTGCTTATAATGTCAGGCCAAAGGCAGCGTTACAATATGACGCAATTTGCTTGGTCATGAGATTGAAAGGAAAACTATACTCAGCTCATGGGGTTAAAGATGAGACTACATAATTCAGCTGAATATGTTATGTTAGAGGTTGGTGTAGTATGTATGATTTGATCGGGAGTCATATAAGAGATAGTAATATTGAATGGAAGGGGGTGTATTGCTCGCATGTGTCTATGGATTTTAAGAGCGGATGGGAGGGTCGGCGGGAGTTGATGGTCGCCGGTTCCTGTTTCATATGCATGGTTGTGTACTTGGACAGGCGTAGCGCACGAAGCCATTGGGCGTTGTTGGTTTTTAAATAATTTATTCTATTTGTAAGCCGCTGAATGTAAAATTATTCAGTAGATTAATATAAAAAATTCTATACACACACACTAAAAAACTCCTTAAGATTCCGGCCCAAATTTCGGTAATAGGGATCCAGCCGTTGTCCGAAAAATTACATCCCTTCACGTAAAAATACACGGTCGTAAAAAACGTCAATACCCGTAACTTTGTGGCCGTAATTTTTAGTAAATTGTCCGAAAAATTATTTTTTGACCGTAATTATGTGGCTATAAATTTAAAAAAATCATCTGTAAAATTATTTTTCGCCAGGAAACTTTTCGAAGACAGGCATAATATTATCATTTTTCAAAGTATGCCAGATGTATAGTTCGCCTACTTTTGACCACAACGTCTGTTTATCTTCAGTGACATATATTTCCCAACACCTTTGTGCTTCAATGTCTCTTCAGACTTATCCTGGTGCATGAGAGTCTTAACATCATAGTGATACTTTAATAAAATGTTCTTTTTGTATTGTTTTGTTCAAGACCAATCATCTCGACAGACTTCTGCTGTATCATATCTAAGCTTGGTATATAATTTACAGTACTTATGTGACTAAAAATACTTTTTCAAACTTTTCTTAGTTGCATATATTTTTCTCATGCAGATAAATGAAAATGTCTTATTTCAATAAAGAACTTTAAAGACGCATTGTTGCTAAATTAAAAGCTTATAACAACGTATCGTTGAAATTTTACTATTGTTTACATTAAAATTCATTATTTCTGTTGAACTAAGTCAATTATCTAACCAATCACAGAGCGGTTCCCTTTTGGCCAATCAGTATCGCTCTGGATCCTATTTATAGGACATATGTGGTGAGTATTTAAATAACCATCCACGAATCCTAAAAATCAAACATTTAAAATAGTTGAAGAATTTAAAAATAAACAAAAGATTCTAAATTTTAAGTATTCAAATTCATTAAAGTAAACTAAAGCAGCTATAAAAATTATATTTTAATTATCCAATTGGTAATAAAACCTTTCTAAACTAAGGACTTTTAAAATGCCTTGAATATTTTCTTAATCATTTAAATGTGAATGAATGCTTAATCATATAAATGTAAACGAATTCTTAATCATTTAAATGCGAATGAATGTTTAATTATTTAAATGTGAATGAATTCTCCATCATTTAAATGTTAATGGATTTTTAATCATTTAAATGTGAATGAATTCTTAATCATTTAAATGAAGACACTTCAAATTTTAAATATTTCAAAATAAACAAAGACATTTATAAATTTAACTATTTAAATATAAACAATGAATAATCGGAATTTAAATATAATTTGTAAAATTTAAACGGTTAAAAATTCAAATATTAAGCTTATTTCTGCGTAATATTTAGTTTTCGATGTTTATCTATTCAGCAATATCTAGAAATCGGTATATATAATAAAATTCTGCTTCATTCAACATATGCCTTTCGTAGCAGATAATGAAATTTTGATATTGTAGAAAACTAATTACACAATTTAGAACTTTCTTATAATTGAACTCGCTGAAAGCCAATACACTTTTCTGAATTTTCAATCAAAAAAGCATGCAAAATTTCATGAGTATAGCCTGAGTGTTCTGATAGATATTGCGCTCTTTGCATAGGCGTGGAGTTTTTAAACTCTCATCATAATAATATATTCGATAAAGTTATCAAAATTTATTTTTAATCTTGCGCCTGACTAGTTTTTGAATTGTCATTATACAGAGTGTCCCAAAGACATTGACCTCAGCTTTTATTCCTTAAATATTGATCTTACACATATATAAAACATTACAAAGTTGCAAAAACAAAAGTACAGAATTTTATGAAATCGATAAAATTTTCAGTGCATTAAATTTGAAGAAATACAAAATTTAAATTTTTATACGGCCCCCGTACAAAAATATTTCTAATGAGTAAAATGTGCCCCATACAATAATAAGGGAATATACAAAATTCCAGCATTTTATCATAAAAAATCCCATAGATATGTTTAAATAAAGTTGGTGAGAGGTTAATCACAAATTAAAATGTAAATGTTTATAGCAAGAGTGCAAATGACGCAACGCAGAAATGCATCATAGGCAAATAATATCTGCCTCTTATCTTTAGATTTATTTACAATTTTTCAAAAATATGCTTCCGGAAAATTACCTTAAATTTTTACATGATTAATTACAGAATAATACTTGGAAATGGCACAATAAAAATGAACATTAAAACAGCTTAGAAATGTATGCATATGCAAATATCTGCCTCTGATCGGTGCGTAACACAATCGTAACAGACGCATTATCACATGAGAAAGTTGTTTTTGTTCTGCCATTGATCAATAGCCTGGCTTACGCAAGTGTAGCGCGCGCAGCCCGGCAGTCTGAGCGACCCTTAAGTATTTCATATTTCTGCTACATTTTGAGAGCGTAGTTAGCCTGTACCGACAGTACGTCGCAATATAGCAAGGAAGAACTTTTTGAAATGCTTATGTTGTACAGTTTATGCAATCGCAAGGCTAACGAAACTGCACGGGAATATCAACGTACATTTCCCAGTTCTCGACATCCTTCTGGGAGATTTATTTTCCGATTTGTGCAACGAGTGAGTGAAAGAGGAAGCGTACATTAATATGCATAAAGCCTCAACTGATGTAGAAATTGATATTTTGACTTACTTTTGCAGTCATCCACATAGTAGTGTTTGTATCGCTGCTTCAGAAATGAACGTATCACGTGCCATAGTGTGGAGAATAGTGAGATTTAGTAAGTGGCATCCGTCTGACATTCATGGTGTGCAAGAACAGGAGCCAACAGATCATCAATGTTGTCTAGATTTTTGTAATTGGGCTCTAAATCAAGAAGATGCAAATCCCTCTTTCCTGAAAACGTAATTTGGACTGACGAATTCTCTTTTAAACAAAATGGATGCATAAAGCCTCAAAATGAGCACTTCTGGTCTGACACAAATTCATTCGTGGTACGTGACATTCATCATCAGAAGCAATTTTCTGTGAATGTATGGTGCAGTATTTTCAGAAACCGTTTGCTTGGACCCATACTGTATGATGGTACGTTGACGGGTGACAGATATGTTAATGTGTTCTGAATGCGGTTATTCATAATTTTAAGGTTGAACTGCCCCTAACAGAACTTCCACATGTATGATTTCAACAGGACGGATTTCCAGCTCACCATCATACTACAGTTGTGAAGCACTGGTTAAATAACGAGTTTCCAGACAAGTGGATTGGCTTGCATTGCCCAGTCGAATAATAGATCGCCCCTAGATCGCATGATTTAACGCTTATGGATTGTTATTTGTGGGGTCGTTTGCGCACAACTGATTATCTGTCACCTCTCTTAAATAAAGCCGAGTTGCAACAACACAATCAAGATGGTTGTCGTGACATCACCGAACAAGAACTTGATCGAGTGAACAGAAATGTTATCAGGCGAATGCAGCTCTGTATTGGCATGGATGGAAAACATTTTGAACAAGCTATGTGATCTTTGTATAAAGTTATTATTTCTACACAGTGTAGATACTTTTCACCAATAAATAGCAAAATTGTTATTTATTTATGTAATCATTGTTTTCTTTCGTAATTTGTGTATGACTCCTGAAACGCGATCTGTCAACACGATTTTTCCCCTCTGAGAACCAACCCATGTCGATGAATCGAAAAGTGTTTTAAGTCAGCATTTTTGTTTTTTCATATCTCTGGGACTTTTTATTATAAAATGCTGAAATAAACCCATGTCGATGAATCGAAAAGTATTTTAAGTCAGCATTTTGGTCTTTTCATATCTCTGGGACTTTTTATTATAAAATGCTGAAATATTTTACATCTCCTTATTAATGTATGGGCCCATTTTACTCATTAGAAAGGTTTTTGTACGGAGGCAGTATAAAAATTTAAATTTTGTATTTCTTAAAATTTAATTCCATTGAAAATTTTAATCAATTTCATAAAATTCTGTACCTTTTTTTACGCAACTTTGTAACTTATTACATATGTCTAAAATCAGTATTTAAGGAGTAAAAGCCGAGGTCAATGTTTTTGGGACATCCTGTATACTACTACAGAAAATTGTGTTCTTAAATCTGTAAAAGTTTTACCATAAAATTCAATAAAATTTTCTTGCACATTTAAGTTTTTGATTAAATTTTGGTATGATTAGGACGGGGGGTGGGCATTGCCTTTTTATTGCAAAATGGCTCTTAAAACTCAACTGGGTCGATTAGGTCAAACAACTGGGTTAATTCGTTTTTTAGCTAAAGTGGGTACATACGATTTTTACTGGCAATTTCGCAAAAAAGGCAGGTTCTTTTTTTCGAAACATACTAAAATCTAATCAGCATGAGTGACTTATCAAGTTTTATGAAAATTGATAAATTACTTTTTGAGTTAAAGTGGATATATGGACAGATAGAAACACTCTCAGACGTTACGCTAAAAATAGTGTTTTCGTGTATTTCGGTGCTCGAAACGTGTAGATCCGTCGAAAACTCGATTTTCGATACGATTCCAATACTTTCCCTATGGATTACCATGTATTGTCAGGAAAGTAAAATAAAAAACGACAATGCTCATATTTATTTGAATAACATGACCATAAAATCAGATTGTCATATGATTTGTAATGTAAAGCCGTGAAATTATTTAATTTTCTAGCTTTTTGATACCTCTTTTCTTTTTCGAGTGGGTGTTTCAAGTTTTCGATACCTCAGTAATGTCCTTGAATTCATTCCGCATCGGTTATAACCACAGAATCCCGAAATGTATTCAACCCGTGTGGTGGCCCTGTGATGTTCTTATCAAATATCAACTATATTGAAAGAATGGGGGGTATACTTGGAAGTAAATGAATAGAATGGTACGCAAAAAACAGTGAGATTCTAGTCGTTTTTTTTCAAACGTTCAAACTGTATATATTGGTTAGGTAAACATGCATAACAATCAGTACCAGAATGAAAATAAAATGTTTCTTTTTAAGAGATTTCTTTTCAACTTTTTTTAACGAGTAAAAGTTCTTTTAAAAGTTATTAAGTTGGTAACAGCTTGATGCCAATGAATTGCTCACATTCAACTGATTTGTTCAAATAAGGTAAGTGTTCATATATTTGCCAGTGTTTACAATATTATCACTCATAATGAATCCATGAAGGAGGAATAAGAACTAGTATATGACATAGGTCTCAGTGGCGGCTCGTGACTTCAGGAATGGGTGAAGCAGAGTCAGTGGCGGGATTCCCCCTCCTCCTCGACAATGAACATCATTAAAACACATCCCGCTACTGACACAAATGTTATCAAATATTACCTAAAAATAGCCAAACCAGTCTGAAAAATTCTTCAAATAATAATAATAACCAATTTAGCCTATAACTTTTAAGTGAAGCAGCGCTTATCCTGTGTCACGTGACGAGACGAGCCGCCACTGCATTGAATGCAGTTTTAGATATTTTTCCAGCATGCACGATACGCATGTGGACAATATGCCCTTGTATGCAATTTCACTACATCATGACGAATTTGTTTACGTGACAATTTCGCCAGCTCTAACATTTAATATTTTCTGGTCCAGACTATTCAAAACCTATTTTAAAGGCATTAATTTATTTAAAGCGGCAGGTACTGACGTAAATTATATAATACATTTGAAAATTTCACCAAAGCGATATTTAGAAACATTATTAAAAATTGTGTACGCGTATCTTATATTCTATTTTAATGCCATTTACATCAATAGAATAGCTAGTTTTTTTCAGTATAAACAGTACAATATCTCAAGAAGGAATGCAACTTTATTTGTAGAATAAAAAATACTACCAATGTTGCTCCGGCATTGTTGTTTATCTAAGAGGAATTATGATATGAAATTATTACATTTCGAGTAATTCGTGATTTTGCTAATTTTAATTTAGTTCTAATTTTTTGATCTAGTTTTGTGATTTAGTTCTGATATTTTACGTAATGCATCTACACATAGAAATTTAGGGCGGTATGTGCATCCATTCTTGAGCTACGGTGTCTACAACTCACATTCATGTGCACACACAGACAGTGCATACACTTCTGTGCGATGGCAAGGGTAATCCAGTAGTTAAGGTAAGAGGATCGCACTTGGAGGACTTGGGTGTGATTCCCGATGCCAAACAAATTATCCTCACGTCTACGAGGAGTATGGGCACGATAATTCCGTAAGTTCGAAAGTCTATAACGAGAATTGCACATTTTTGCGAAAGTTCTCGAAATAACACATTTTTGCGAAAGTTCTCGAAATGTGTCCAAGGCGTATAAAATGTGCTTTTGCGTGAAATCTCGCATTAGGAAATTTTGGGGCGAATATAATAATTTTTCTATATACTAATATAAAAAAGTAAATATCCGGATCGTGTATCTCCACTTGACTTTCACATACATTCGTATTCCATAGTGTTTAGTACTACTTGTAATATACAATCGTCATTAAAAAAAAAAAATGTGTGTTTATTTTAGATTTCGTTCGCAAGTTATTCTTTGAAAATATTCTGTAAAAATCCTTTAAGAAATTATATTTTCACGTTGGCAACGGCTCATAGATGCCGATATTATTGATATATATGGCATATCTGTGTTAATATAAATTATCTTGGTGGTTCCAATATTAACAACCATATAGTTTAAATTATCAATTTTCCCCATATATTACATACTTTTAAGAATCACGATTGTTTTTCATAGGAAACAATGTTATGAAAATCCTAAAATTTTAATAATTCGTGTTTTAGTCATGATAATTATTAAAATTTTTATCAAGTACTAGTTTGTCATTTAATATATCTGTACATAAAATTCGATAGCATCAGCGGCATTCCTTATTGTGTCTATACCTTTCAGACTCGCCCCCTTCCCACCCCCCTCATACATAGCCGGATATCTTTCCAAAGGTGTCCGTAATGTGTTCAGGAGGTCTTTAAACGAACTTAACCCCTAAAATATTTACTTTGAAAATTTTCGAAATAACAATACACTATTTTGTTTTTAGTAGAAAAGAAGAAAAATATGATGTAAAATATTAAATATTTTCTATAATTTTTTTTTGACAACTCATTTTTTCTTTGTATTTTTTGAGTGCCATTAAACATCTCTCCACGTACTAGTTATGGTAAGCTTGACGTGAAATGCTTACCTTTTGCTATGCAAACCCATAACTGATGTCATGACTGACAGTGGAAATCATTACCCCCTCCCACCCCACCCTAATTTGCTGGAGATTTAGTGCATCTTTACTAAGTGACAGTAATACATAGATGGATGGATATTGCTTTACACGATATACCGAATTTTACCAAGGGAGTGAAATGCAATGATGATTTATTGCATGTAAACACGTTCCAGACGTTTAGAAGAGATATGACTTCAAAGGATTCACCAGAAAGAAACATGTTTTCACTTTCCGTACAATACATAGTATACGTAAAAGGAAAGTATTCTGGAGGTTTTTAGATGGATTGATGCGTTTCAAACATCCCTGAATTACGAATTAACCATTTTTTAATGATGTCTCTGAGTCTGTGGATATATCTACACTATTAAAACGCGTGCGACTATGTACCTTTGTATATCCATGTATTCATGTAGGTATATATGTGTGTCCAGTATTTTTTTCAGTTAATTCCCTTTCTAAAATTGTGGATCGTGTTGAGGTCGCGCCATAGACGTACAGTTTGTTCCTCAGTTGAAACTAACAGGCCAAACAGTGACAATTATGTCTGTTCGCCCCTCGCTACATGCACGCATTGTTGGGAAATAATTTTACTCAAGCTAACTGCAAATTAATCTTACGGTAAAGCTCTAATTGTGAGCCGTAACTGGAGAATGTGTCAGTATAAAAGAGGATGAGATTAATGGTTACGAGGGGGAAACAGAGGCAGAGGGAAAAAAAGCAGTATAGTAGTGGATACGTGCTATCGAATGTTATTGTCGCAAGACGTGATTTCTACTTTATTTTGTAACCTAAGATAGGTATTTAAGTTTGTTACTCAACATTTATGTTGTTAAAGATGTCTCTTCATATCTGAATAAGCCCCTCTCAAGAAACGCTACACACATACATTTGTCAAAAATGAAATTGCAACACCATGAAGGAATGCTCGTAGTCATATGCAGATCATAGTACCTGTAGAAGAGAGAGTCATATGCAGATCATAGTACCTGTAGAAGAGAGAGTCATATGCAAATGATTAAAAGAACAAAGAGATATGTAAAAGAAACCTGTTTATTCAGTAAAGAATGTGGTCCATAAGGGCAGCTATACAGACCGTTAAACGGCGAGGCATACTATCGATGAGGCTATTAATGATTGTCTGAGGTAATTCTTGCGAAGCGGCGTCCACTACGGCACGTAGTTCGTCTACTGTATGTACTGGTGGTCTTCTGTGCACCTGACGTCCTATGGGGTCTACACGTGTTTAATGGGAGAGAGATCCGGGGAGGCTGCCGGCCAAGTAAAGATGTGGATTACGTTCAAGCTGTTGAGAGTTCGCTGTGCAGTGTGCGGTGTGCTATTGTTTTGCTGTAACACCGTGCCGTGGACGGCCTGCACCAGTGGCTTAACCACATGCATAACAACTTGTGCGACGTACTGGTACACTGTCAGATTACCTGCAGTGTGCACCAGAGTTGTTCGCTGATCGAACATGATACCGCCCCAAATCATGATGTTTGGTACGTGGCCGGTGTGACGCTCGGTAATATGGGCTGGTAAGTGGCGTTCCCCAGGATGCCGCCACACTCGTCCACGGCTGTCATTCCTCCATAGGCAAAAGCGAGATTCATCCGTAAACAATACCCGATGCCATTCATTGGTTCAGTTGCCACGATGACGACACCACGCTAGACGTACATCTCTGTGTCGAGCGCTTAATGGCACCTCAGTGTTGCAAATGGTTTGGTTGCACGCAAGTGCAACCGTTGATGGTGGCAGGCTGTTTCGGATGTCACTTGCCGTTACGAACGGGTCTTGACGAGCTGCTTGGCGAATCTGCCGGTCTGTACGCTCTGTCGTGAGCCTGCTCGATTCACTCCCTCTTCGGCGTGATGTTCCTGTGTCTATCGTGTCACATATCGCTGGATGCTACTCACGTCGTTCCCAACACGAGTGGCAATTTCACGCATCGACAAACTCATGTCACGCAGCTCCAGGATACGGCCTCGTACCCCAGCCGTTAACTGCTGGTATATAACTCGTTTACGTCTTTGAAGTATCGCTTCTTCACTTTTTCGAAAGTTCGGCTGCTGCAAATTATCGCTGCAATCGTCGGGACGAGTCGTCTGCTGGTTTTTGTCACCCAAATCTGGATGTTACGTGACCCGATACGTACGAAAACTTCAACATTTGCATATAACTCTCTTTTCTACCGGTACTGTGACTTGCATATGACTACGTTCATTATTTCATGGTGTTGCAATTTCACTTTTGACAAGTCACTTGTCAAGTGTAAATTGGACTGTTTGCTTATAATGTTCAATCTGTCTTGGAATCTTCTTGTGAATGGATAGACTATGTTGAGCCTAACGCTTGGAAACATGTAGACTGAAGACTCAGCCCTAAGACTACGCCATTTAGTTCTACTACTGCACCGGCACGGCCAACAAACAGAACTAAGGGACTTCCCACAGTCCAAAGTTTTGACCGCAAGTCGCCCCATACACATCAGTTTGGCCTTTCAAGCTTGAACTGTCTCTCGGCTACACATAAACTGTCCCTGTGTTCACCCGGAGTACGGACACATTAAATATGTAGGTCCGTAAGTTCTTCTGAGAGTTTGGTGGTAAGGGAAGGAGGGTACGGTTCTTGTGGATACCGCCCCCATTGGGTTCCGGTCTAAATTGGGTGGCAATTTCTGTCTGTCCAAACAGATACCTTACCTTCATATCCTCCAAACATGCATCTACATGTAGGTAGGACGGTTTGGGTTGAAGAAGAAGAAACCGGAACTGTTCGCGTGCTTAATGAAATATTTTTTGGAAGAAGACTGTTAGGTACACAAAAATTAAAAAAAATAATGGATATTTAATTATTTGTAAAAATGCTACTGAAAATCGGTCCCTAAAGTGTCTTGCCAACTCACAAAAGTCAATTTACAATAATTTACAAAAGTATGTTTAATTCTTTAAAAAATGTTTAAATCAAAATAGATTCTGAATTAGACAATATTTTATTAATTGGATGCCGGCCTGTCAAACAGGGATATAGATTGTGGATCTCGCTAAGGTAGTAATATCTGCACATGGTTCAATTTGACTTCATATGGACACGACACCAACCAACCAACCAAACAGGGATATATAATCGTTTTTTCTGCCCTGTATAGCGGGTGATAAGAGTATACCGGGGCGCATTGAGTTGATAGCCTGGGCTATATGTTTATCTATTTTCGGATCTACCGCTACGATTTGAGCAATCTTGGGCGGCCTCCTCTTGCTCTAGTCATATTGAAAATTAATAGTTATGACGTTTATCGATTGAAATAATTAAACCAAATTGCAGTTGATTTTTCTAAAATTTTTTTAAAAAATATTGCTTGCACCGACTAGCAAAGAAACAGATACACAGACACCATTGGAACAATGGTTGATTCGAATTTAAGGATTTAATTCGGATTTTATTTTATTTTTCGCCTCTAAATGTATACATTCACCAAAACTTGAGAGTTGGATTATTTTTTTATCTCTTCCCAATATTATGTTTTTACATGTACTATGATTGTAGAGTAGGTAAAAAGATCCAATTTTATTTATAAAATATGTTTAGAATTTTTGCTAGGAAGTATTATGAAATAGATTGAGTCGCATAACTATATTGAAAATGCAAGAATACTTGGATCATGTAAATCCGTTGAAAATTGAATTTCTTTCACGATGCAATACTTGTATATTGCATACATTCAATACGGAGTTGGGGATGGGACATAAAGCTGGGTGTCCACTAAAGCTCTGCTGAGCTGAGATGGTTCAAAAGTATGCTGAGTACGAGTATTCGCCGTCGTTCTTTGAAGTTGTGTGGAAACAGCCATCTGGATAACACATGCGCCGTGGAAAGTATAGTAATCCATTTTGACTCCCCGATATTTAATTGAAAGTTTCAAATATAAGTATGTATATATTTAAAGTATAAATATATACCAAATTATATACAATAAAAAAAAGGAAAAAAAAAGAGTACACCATCAATTGTTGAAGGAGCATGATAACTTTTATAATGTGTTTAGGCTAGAATTTAAAAAAAATCTGATGTGGGCAGCACATGACTTTCCTTATATAAGGTAATGAATTTACTACTTTTACAATAAAAAAAAATAGGTTTTCCTTATAGTAGATACTAAAATTCTTTCCAAGATATTGAATTTTCGACAATTAGTCGTCATTTTCATTGATATATCGTCATTTTTATCCATTTGGCAACATTTCAAAACGTCGCCAAGTTGGCGACATTCCGCCAAATTCGTTGCCAAAATCTCGCCAAGCGTTATGAGCGAAGAAATAAGTTATTCTTACAGCAGATAAATGACTATTGGCGTTCAAATACAAAAGTATTGCTTAAAGTATATTTTTTCATGAATGGAACGAGCTAGATCTACGAGAATGATGTCATCCAAATTATCGCATGGTATTACATATGAAAAGTGAACATGTTTATCAATAGGATATATATATTTTTTAATTTTATATGACTTTTTGATAATTTTTTTGAAAAATGTACAATATCTCGAGAACGGTTCATATTAGCGTTCCAAAATTTATGTCAATCATTTTCTAATGAAAAATTACATAAAAAATGTCTATTTGCGTAACTTTATTAGCGGTTTTGATATTTTGACGATTTTTTTGAAATTTCATTCGAAAATTTAGGTGGATGCTGAACATTCGATTGCGTATAAAAACAATAGACTTCCAGTGTTTACGGATTGTGATTTTTGTACCAAATTTGGTTCGAATCGGTCCATTCGTTCGTCAGTTTTGTCTCCACAGACTCATTGACACACACACACACACACACAGACATCACTTCAAAAATGTTTGATTCGTGATCAGGGATGCTTGAAACGTGCTCTCCCGTCGAAAACTCGAATACGAATTTTCGACCCCGTCACAATACTTTCCTTATACATTATGTATATAAGGAAAGTAAAAAAACTTAATCTGAAACAGAGTGAGTGCTGATCAAAGTTGTATCTGGTGAAATCAACAACTAGCCCACAAAGTTGTATCTGGTGAAATCTACAACTGGCCCAGCTTCAATGGACGCTGAATACGCGTGCAAGAAGACTAAATAATATATACAACTTATTGTAATAACAATATAAATAAATTGTAATGTTATTGTAATAGCAATATGAATTACATAAGATCGACTGATTTGAAATAAACATTTGAAATTTGTCATAGAATAATAAAATTCAAGTCGTATCAGCCAAGACTTGATTTCCAGTTGCAATTACAAAGAAAATCACGAAAATGCATCACCAAATCATAAATTGATCGATTTCGTGAAAGTTCATCAGTGAAACAGAATTATTTGGAGTTAATTCAGGTTGCATCATCGTAATAGAACTTGTAACAGTTTAAAAGGCACACGTTAGAAGCGTGACGAGCCGACGTGGTGGTCGAGTGGTCAAGGCGAGCGTTTCCACAGCAATCGCTCGACCGCCGCGTTGTGGGTTCGAGTCCCACGTAAGGCATGGATGTTTGTGTTGTGGGCGCAGTGTGTTCCGCCACCCTCTGGTGCGTCTGGGGTAAAGGACGGCTAAGGACGACCTGCGTCCTAGGACGACTAAATGATTCACGTTCTGGCCGTTGACAAGGGCGAATGATGAAAGTCCAGTGCCAGGCCATTTGAAAAAAAAATCTGATGTGGGCAACACATGACTTTCCTTATATAATGTAATGAATTTACTACTTTTACAGTAAAAAAATAGGTTTTTCTTACAGTAGATACAAATATTCTTTCCAAGATATTGAATTTTCGACAAATAGTCGTCATTTTCATTGATTTAGCGTCATTTTTATCAATTTGGCGAGATTTTCGTTAATTTGGCAACGTTTCAAAAAGTCGCCAAGTTGGCGACATTCCGCCAAATTTGTCGCCAAAATTTCGCCAAGCGTTATGGACGAAGAAATAAGTTGTCCTTACAACAGAAAAATGACTATTGGCGTTCAAATACAAAAGTATTACTCAAAGTATCTTTTTTCGTTAATGGAACGAGCTAGATCTACGAGAATAATGTCACCCAATTTATCGCATGGTTTTACATATAAAAAGTGAACATGTTTCTCAATAGGAAATATTTTTTTTCATTTTATATGACTTTTTAATAATTTTTTTGAAAAATGTGCAATATCTCGAGAACGGTTCATGTTAGCGTTCTAAAATTTATGTCAATCGTTTTCTAATGAAAAATTACATAAGAAATGTCTATTTGCGTAACTTTACTAGTGGTTTTGATTTTTTGACGATTTTTTCAAAATTTTATTTGAAAATTTAGGGTGGTTCTGAACATTCGATTACATTTAAAAACAATAGGCTTCCAGTGTTTACGGATTGTGATTTTTGTACCAAATTTGGTTCGAATCGGTTCATTCGTTCGTCAGTTATCGTCTCCACAGTCTCACTGACACACACACACACACACACACACACACAGACATCACTTCAAAAATGTTTGATTCGTGATCAGGGGTGCTTGAAACGTGCTCTCCCGTCGAAAACTCGATTTCGAATTTTCGACCACGTCACAATACTTTCCATATACATTATGTATATAAGGAAAGTAAAAAAGAGTCGTGACGATTGATTTCATAACAACAAAATCAAGAAGGGAGGGGTAACAGAAAGATAGGAGTAAAACAACAACAATAGTGCGTGCCACTATGTTATAGAAGGCCTTTAGTAAGCAAGAATTTCTCTCAACGTAGCTCAGCTCAATCTAGTGCAGCACGGCTTTAGTAGAAGCCCGGCTTTAAAAAATGTGTAATAAATTTCATTAAAACTATGATTAATTATCTATTCAAAGATATTAATAAATCTGGTAGTTTTATGCTTGGCTTCATTTTAATTATTTTATTAATGTATAAGATATACCGATTTATTAAAAAAATTCCATGAGCAAAAAAGTCTTACTCATTTTAAAACAGAATGAAATTTATGTCAGGAAAAAAAAAAAAAAAAGAAAATATGATACATGATAGCTTTTCAGTTTTTTTAATGTTCAACGATCCTTCATTAACTTTTGGAATTTGAGTAACAACGTACAGCGGGAAAAATTATTCCATTAACTTATTTCATAGATCTCTAGATTTAAGGGTCACGACGGAATGCAAATTAAAACCGTTTCGAGATTAAAAATTTAATATCAAGCGGGATTTTTATCTTAAAGTCTCGTTTACGGTTTTAATCAGATCTAAATTGGGAGAATATTTTTCGGAAATTTAATACGCAAAAAGGTAAGATATTTTATCTTTTCTATTTTTATTACTTCTGAGTACAAAAAAATGTATTAGTTTCAGAGATATTTTATTTAACCACAATGTTTTCACTTTCCCTACAATACATGATAATGTATATAGAAATTATAGGAATGCGTCCACAATTGGAAATTCAATTTTCAACGGATTTACACGTTATGGGAATAGGGCGCGGTAGCCCAGTGGTTAGTGTGTGGGAATTGCACTCGGTAGACCCGGGTTCGATTCCCCCAGCTGCCAAAACTGCCGCCGTGTTCACGCGGCGTACGATCACGTTAAACATTCGGGTCTGTAAGTCCTTCCGAGTGGTAGGGGGAAGGAGGATGCGGTCCCTGTGGATGCCTCCCCCACTGGGTTCCCGTCTAAATTGAGTGGCTTTTCCCGGCCGTTCAAACAGTTACCTTACACCTTTATGGTAGGTCAGACAGTCTGAGTCTCAACAGCAATGTTATGTGGATTCTTGAACGAACATTCACTGTTTCTTCTTTCTCTCTGTGTGTGTCTATATAATGCATATATCCACAATAAATAAAAAAACTATCGGACAAAATTTCATGAGATTTAGTAGTTAAATCACTTATGGGTTATTTTGATGCTAATTAGATTTTGGTTAGATTGGATAAAATAGAACTTCCCTCCTTTTTCGAAATGACCCTAAAAATTGTCAAAATCTAAAATGGAGAACTAAATATGCTTGAATGTGCTATTTAAATGTTTATTTTATACGCATTTTTTCATAATAAAATGATTAAAACCAACCTCGTTACTTTAGATAAGCCATTGTCGAGATATTTCAGCTTTTTACTTTCCTTACCACTCATAGTAATGTATAGGGAAAGTACTGAAATAAAATTGGAACTCAAGATTTCGACGGATATACACGTTTTGGGCGCTCTGGAACACGAATTTACTATTTTCAAATGAAAATACTTCCAGTCGCTAAATGAAAACGAAAATACGTTTAGTCGCCAAATGAAAACGAAAATACGTCTAGTTGCCAAATGAAAACGAAAATATGTCTAGTCGCCGAATGAGAACGAAAATACCCCCAGTCGCCAAATGAAAACGAAAATTACCTTAAAATTGCAAATTCGGCGTCATTTTAAAAAAGCGTCCGAGATAGTTGAGCAATTCAACTCAACCCAATGTATTATGAAAGTAAGAAATAGAAAATGCATTTGAGTCTATAGGGAACGTTATGTGCTGACCACGCCAGATTTTGTAATTTTGGAATGGCAAAAGTTGTCAAATGAGAAAGAAAAAAATAATAATCAAACAAACTGAAAATTCGATGCGATTAAAAAAAAGTTTTTTATATGTTATTACTTTCCTTATATACATAATGTATAAGGAAAGTATTGTGACGGGGTCGAAAATTCGAAATCGAGTTTTCGACGGGAGAGCACGTTTCAAGCATCCCTGATTACGAATCAAACATTTTTGAAGTGATGTCTGTGTGTGTGTGTGTGTGTGTGAAAGTGTGTGTGTGTCAGTGAGACTGTGGAGATGATAACTGACGAACGAATAGACCGATTCGAACCAAATTTGGTACAAAAATCACAATCTGTAAACACTGGAAGCCTATTGTTTTTATGCGTAATCGAATGTTCAGAACCTCCCTAAATTTTCGAATAAAATTTTGAAAAAATCGTCAAAAATTCAAAACCACTGATAAAGTTACGCAAATAGACATTTCTTATGTAATTTTTCATTAGAAAACGATTGACATAAATTTTAGAACGCTAACATGAACCGTTCTCGAGATATTGCACATTTTTAAAAAAAATATTAAAAAGTCATATAAAATATAAAAAAAATTCCTATTGAGAAACATGTTCACTTTTCATATGTAATACCATGCGATAAATTGGGTGACATCATTCTCGTGGATCTAGCTCGTTCCATTCATGAAAAAAGATACTTTAATTAATACTTTTGTATTTGAACGCCAATAGTCATTTATCTGCTGTAAGAACAACTTACTTCTTCGTCCATAACGCTTGGCGAGATTTTGGCGACGAATTTGGCGGAATGTCGCCAACTTGGCGACTTTTTGAAATATTACCAAATTAACGAAAATCTCGCCAAATGGATAAAAATGACGCTAAATCAATGAAAATGACGACTAATTGTCGAAAATTTAATATCTTGGAAAGAATTAGTATCTACTATAAGAAAAACCGATTTTTTTACTGTAAAAGTAGTAAATTCATTACATTATATAAGGAAAGTCATGTGTTGCCCACATCAGATTTTTTTCTAAGATAATCAAACCGATATAGTGTGGAAAATATGAAGAAAAATGCATTTGACTATGCAGGGCAAGACAGACTCAGACTGCCGGAGGCAGGGACAGGGCAAGACAGACTGCCGGACTCAGCAGTAACCAGAAACAAAATTGTAGAGGGGCTCGGCAGGACTCAAAGATGGGTTTATTATGAATCATTAATTAAAAATGCTTTAATGTAAAATAAAAAACTATAAAAAAAATGTTCAAATTTAAAATGTATTGTTTTCAATGTTCTGTTCGTGAGAACTGCGAAGATGAAGGACTGATACTATTAGCTTCCTCGTTCCACCCAGACCGCCCGACTAACCCCTCGGTGTAAGATAATACCATCAATCTGTGTATAAGGTATGATGGTGTTATCTTTACTTCCTTATCCCGTCGGATCTACCCGAATGTTTAAGGTAACTATTTGGACCGTCGGGATAGTTCCACCCTATTTAGACTGGAATTTAAAGATCGTGACAACCATAGGGACTGTACTATCCTTTTCTTAACCGATCGTATCTAGGATGGACTTTTGGGACTACAGATTTAACGTGCTCATACGCCATGTAGACATGGATGTAGTTTAGTGTGGAGTTGGAGATCGAGATCGGGTCTACCTTGCGCCATACCAACGCATTAACCACAGGACTATCGCGGCACAATGGTATTAGTTTCCTTGAAACTTTGAGGATATGTGCACCCGGTTGAGACATGCAAATGGTTATAATGTTAGTTGAAATGCGCATGCGGTTTCGGAGCAGCGCCCTCTGAACTTTTCGTTCTTGGGTATGATATGGTCTTGTGTGTCTCAAATGATAAGGTCGGTTTTGGGTTTTGGGTGGCTCAAATGATATGACTGGCCTTAGGTGGCTCAAATTATATGTTGTAATCAGTGAAGAGCCGACATTGAGTCGAAAGGCTATTTCTTGTGTTGCACTTTGCTCCGTCAACGAAGAAGGTTTCATTATGAACACCTAGCGGACTTTCTTCGAGGAAGGATTGTTGGGAGGAAAGAAACATGATCTTCTTACAGTAAAATTGTCATTCGTGCTGGACGAAACACTGGCGTGGAAACAGTGATACGAACAGGGCGTCAATGAACAAATGAGATTTAGGTATATTGAAATCCGGGAACTGGACGAAGATATCGCACACATGCATGGGATAACAGACACCTCTATTACAGGGCAGTAACAGATAGCAAAGCAACATCCAAGTTTTTAGCACAGAAGGGGACTACTGGCATATTCAGCATTGATTGGTTGCTTGCAGCTCATTGCTACGAATTTCTTTGATCCTCAACCCCAGACGTCTCAGGTTGCAATGAGGTCTCAAACACAGACATTCCGTACAGTTGGCAACATATCGTGTTTCTGACGACTTTCGATTCAACTTGATGCACTATGATGGTCACATATGTGTGTAAATACATTATGGCGTACAGTATTTTGCAACATTATATCGGCCCAAACGCAAGTGTCATTTGCGAGATAAATTTCATTTAAATAGTTGTAATAGTACTGTGGCCTATATTTAACAGACACCCAACCTGTAGTGTTGTAGAAGGTATGATATTTATTCTTCTGCCAAAAGAAATAATGTTGATAAAAATATATAAAAGCTCAACTCCGATATGACGCCATAAAAGTTGATAAAAATACATTTTTAAACCAGATTTTTTTTTAATATGTCAGCTACAAAACGAATAGAAAGATTAAATAAAATATATATTTAATTAATTTCACAAATCGAATAGTATATTAATAATACAATTCTTTATTCAATATCTCTGGTTTCTATTCTATCTAACATATTTTGACAAATATGTTCAGAAGCGTATTGATAATTAAGTTTATTGGCCGATTCAGACTTCCGAAATTCAGTTCATTAGACGAGAATCCTCGTCTATGCTCTGTAGTAATTATAACGAGAGTCTAATGGTATTACGAATTAAGTGCCAATTATGGCGCAACGAATTTTACTGTCAGTCCTCCACATCGATGCAATGCATAACATTAAACTCTGTTGAGAATTTAATCAAATTGAGTAGTACAGGGAGTGTTACTCATATAAGATCGAAATCAGTGGAATTTTTTAAAACGGTTGTCAAGCACTTATATGAGAACGTTTGGAAATATTTTGTATTTGAAGTATGAACTAAGTAAGTGCAGCTGGAGAATTTTTCTGTAAAAATTTAATCTGTTGTCAAATATTGGGAGCACCTAACTCACGATTGAATTACCAAACTTAGGAAGTTGATTTGACAGGGATGAAAAATGAAAAGTAAATTTGATTCGACTGAAGAATGACTTTCCTTACAAACAAGTAATTTTTACTTCCCTACATATTGGATGTCAAGGACAGTCATAGACCATACCGATAACTTAAGAATTATTAGTATATTTTTACTTTCCTTATATACATAATGTATAAGGAAAGTATTGTGACGGGGTCGAAAATTCGAATTTGAGTTTTCGACGGGAGAGCACGTTTCAAGCATCCCTGATCACGAGTCGAACATTTTTGAAGTGATGTCTGTGTGTGTGTGTGTGTGTCAGTGAGTCTGTGGAGACGATAACTGACGAACGAAAAGACCGATTCGAACAAAATTTGGTACAAAAATCACAATACGTAAACACTGGAAGCCTATTGTTTTTATACGCAATCGAATGTTCAGAACCCCCCTACATTTTCGAGTGAAATTTTGAAAAAATCGTCAAAAAATCAAAACGGCTAATCAAGTTACGCAAATAGCCATTTCTTTTGTAATTTTTCTTTAGAAAACGATTGGCATAAATTTTAGAACGCTAACATGAATCGTTCTCGAGATATTGCACATTTTTCAAAAAAATTATCAAAAAGTCATATATATATATATAAAAAGAATTCCTATTGAGAAACATGTTCACTTTTCATATGTAATACCATGCGATAAATTGGGTGACATCATTCTCGTGGATCTAGCTCGTTCCATTCATGAAAAAAGATACTTTGAGTAATACTTTTGTATTTGAACGCCAATAGTCATTTATCTGCTGTAAGAATAACTTATTTCTTCGGCTATAACGCTTGGCGAGATTTTGGAGACGAATTTAGCGGAATGTCGCCAACTTGGCGACTTTTTTAAATGTTGCTAAATTAACGAAAAACTCGCCAAATGGATAAAAATGACGCTAAATCAATGAAAATGACGACTCATTGACGAAAATTCAATATCTTGGAAAGAATATAAATATCTGCTATACAAGTAATCTATTCTTTTTACTGTAAAAGTAGTACATTCATTGCATTATATAAGGAAAGTCATGTGGTGCCCACATCAGATTTTTTATGATGGTGTATAGGAAACCCTTATATCACTACATCTTTAGGGAGACTGATCCCCTGTTTTAGGGGGCTATCTCGCTTCCTATTTGAGAGGGGAAGAAAGTCAAATATAAATTTGTAGAGCGTTGTAAAATGAGTGTAAAGTATTTTTGTCCAAAGTATTTTTGCAAAGTAACTCTCTAAAATATTTTAGAGAGTTATTTTGAAACTTTTATTAATCTGCGTGTAACAGTGTAAATGTAGAGACGTTAGAAAATATGCAGAGACAGTGCAAGCAAGCATGCATCGTTGCTAAAGGTGAACATTTTGTATAGTGTGTATAATAAAATTATTTTTATTCTGCCACAATGTCTAAATGCTCGATTTTTTTTGGGGGGGGGGGGGAGCGATTAGTTATATTCTATACACTGGTTTAAGGGCTCTTTTCCCATCTTCTACAGAGTGATAAAAATGTTTCGTGCTAATTTTGTAACTATTTACGACTTTGCAATTGACCTTTTCTCTCTACCTCTAAGAGGAAGCGAAATTGCCTTCCGTATTCCCCTGAAAAAGGGGTTCCGCCTCCTAAAGTTTTCTCATCGTGTAGTTTCAAAGGAGTTTCCTACACACTTGCATACACCGGCCGAAAAATATACGATAACCGTAAAATTTCTCGAGTTATTGGCCTGTGGTCCATGACTTTCCTTGACACCCTCTATATCCTATATCTTATATATAATAATATTGCGGTTTGCAGCTTTTTCTAACCAATCAGAACGACGCGAGGATATGTTGCACATACAAAGAGCATGTGGAGTAGTTGGATTTATCCTCAACTTATGCGACAAACCAGAATACCTACGACAAACGAGAGTCTAAGGGTATTGTATAAAGAAAGTACTTTTTTCCGGAATTTTTCGATTTCGAGATTTTGACAAGACTCCCATTACTGTACTCCCGTCCTAACACTACGTACTCCTGTCCCAACACTACGTACTCTCGTCCCAACACTACGTAATCCCATCCCAATTTTGCTCATGGGGGTGCCTTTTCTCAACAATGTATGGAAACGTGTAATATAAGTTCAATAACATCATATTGATTTAACATGCGCCATTCACGAGAAAATTTGGCAAATTTATTTCATATATACAGTTTTCTGCTGCAGTGAAATTGGATGAATTGAAATAATCTATATAAATAAAAATGAAAATCTGTCTGTCTGTCTGTCTGTTTGTCACACCATCACGGGAGAACGGCTGAACCGAATTTGATGAAATTTTGTGGGTAGCCCAGAAATAGCCCCACTTAAAATTATATCCGTGTTTTGAGTTTCTACGACCAGTGGTTCTCGAGATATTAGTAAAAAACGAAATTTTCGTTTGTCTCATCATCACGGAAAAACGGCTGAACCGAATTTAATGAAATTTGGTGAATAGCCTTGAAATATCCCCCCATAAATTTTGTCCAAGTTTCGAGTTTCTAAGACCTGGGATTATCGAGATATTAATGAAAAACGGAACTTTTTCCTAGGAGTTCTACTCCCTAACTCCGTGGTTTATCCAAACGAAAAGCTTGAAAATCGTTTGAAAGTGAATTAAAATTTAATCTCTGAGTTTGATGGGAGGTTTTTTGCGTTAATTAGTCACTTTCTGAAAACATGAATTGTTTGAAACATGATTTAAAGGGGAAATCTATCTCCATGGTTCATGGTTTATTTAAAACAAGCTTTTACGGAACAATGAGAAGTATAGAGAAATCAAAATCGTTATTTAATTTCGCAGTTTATGTTATAAGACATGACATATTTAACATGTTATAAGATTCTATCTTATATCATGTTACTCAGAAACGCAATTAAATTAAATCTGTCTGCTAATTTTAATAATTATTTTTTGGATTTGAATAATAAATAAATGGATATAAAAATATATTTTAGAAAAGAAGGATTTGATTTTTCTTATAGCATTTTTGACTGGATAATATCGATTACGGTCTTCAGGTTTAAAAATTATTATTATTTATATTTTCGGGGATTATTGATTCAAGGATTATTGATATTTTCAAGTTATTATGCAATTATTTTATTATGACAAAAATTGTTTAAACTCATATATTGTATGTTGTACGAATCTTCTACAAATACACGTGTATATCTTTTAATCTACGAGAATATACGTAGTACAGGTATATTGACATATGTTTTGATATATATTGGCATATATTGGAATCAATTACGACCTTCTGGTATAAAGAGTACGGATATTATTGATGTTTTCAATTTATTACGTCATCTCTTTTATTTTGGTCAAATATTTTTGAGACGCATATTGTAATACGGGTAATCTTCTACTAACACATTGGCATATTTTCTGATCTGCGACAATATAATTTGTACGGGGTTGCATATATTCATTCAATTCCTATTTTTTCTTCTGTAAATTTGCTTACAAAAGGGGGCAGGATGTTTTATTCTTCAGATCTGATCGTGAAGATAATTTTGCATAGTGAGAACATATATTCTTAAACTTCTCTTTAGGAGCAATAAATTTAATATTTTAACAGAATTTGCACGTGATTGCGAACTTTAAGTTTCTTTAAATTATACACTCCGTACGAATAACGGGTGTGCTGTTAGTGGTTAATAAATTTTAACATTTTAGGAGGATATATCATGTTGCTCGGCATCGCAATTAAATTAAATGTGTTTGTTAATGTTTTTATTATTTTTTTTCGATTTAAATAATAAATAAATGGATAAATGGATATAAAAGTATATCTTATGAATGGACGGTTTGATTTTTCTTTTAATTATATTAATTGCTGACTGCGTACATCAATTTCATTTATTTTGGCAAAGAGTTTTCAAGCTTATATCGTATTTAGCTACTAAACTCATATATTGTGTTTAGCCAATAAATTCATATAGCCGATTGTTGAAACAGAAAAAGAGTAGAGCGGGTATATCTTCTAATACAATTGTAGTGTTTTCATTTAGTATATTGAAATGGGATAAGAATGTTTCATTCAGATCTGCAAATTCAAAGCTACGAATTTGGAGGGATATCGCTAATTTGACAACTTTTCTTAAACTTTGCTAAATTGACGGAAATGTCGCCAAATTGATATAAACGACACGACACACAAACAGCTGCCAGGGGCGCGGTAGCCCATTGGCTAGCGCGCTGGAGTTGCACTCGGTAGGCCCGGGTTCGATTCCAGCCGCTGCCAAAACTGCCGCCGTGTTCATGCGGAGTACGATCACGTTAAACATGTGGGTCCGAAAGTCCTTCCGAGAGGTTGGTGGTAGGGGAAGGAGGGTACGGTCCCTGTGGATGCCTCCCCCACTGGGTTCCGGTCTAAATTGGGTGGCACTTCCCGACCGTCCAAACAGTTACCTTACACCTTTCTGGTAGGTCGGACGGTCTGGGTTTCAACAACAACAACACAAACAGCTGCCATAAACCTTCGGGTTGGTCGTGTGGCTTGGGTCTTCTACATATCAATGAATTTTTTTTTTGTTTTGTTAGAAGAGAGTACTGAAATGATGTTTGGTTAGCATTTATCTGTCAGACCAACCATCCTACTTAGTAATACATTTAGCGAATTTTTAAAATGTCACCAAATTGATAAAAATGTTTTCAAATCTATAAAAATATCTTGAAATTGATAAAATTGCGCTACATAAATGATATTAATTGTTTTTTGTTAGGGGATAGTATTGTGATGATATTTCGTCAATTTGTCGCAAAGTGGAACTGTCAGTTCTACAGTCCCACTTGGCGATAAATTTGGCGATTTTTTAAAATTTCGCTAATTTGACGAAACTGTCGCCAAATGTTCCATAGAAATATAACTATTTAGACGATATTTTTTCTACCAATTTATTTGAAGCAAATGATATCATGTCGCTTAGCAACGGATTTAAATCCAATGTGTTTATGCGGCAGACGATTTTTATTAAATCCTTTCCGATTTGAATAATGAAGATATGTATCTATATAATAAAAGGCAATGTCTGTGTGTCTGTGTGTCTGTCTTATACACTATACGTTTCGCGACCGCGCGTCGGAGAGCTACGAAATTTGGCAATCGGAGACCCGGGGGGGAGGGAAGGGGACACGTGAAAACCGATTTTTAAAATTTTAATTATTTTTTTATTTATTTAATGTTTTATGCGATTTCGACCGTTTTTTGCCCTTTTTGCCCTTTTTTCTCCACGATCCAGACATCGTAGAAAAAAACAAATTACACCATCGGAAAGAGCAGAGAATTTCGAGTAAAAATATATCAATTTCAAATCTGAATTTCGATTTCTAATATTTTTTAAAGATTTTAAAACAAAAGTCACTTTTTGCTCAAGAAAACGATTTTTGGTTTTTAAATTCTCGCATCGTGAAAAGTACTCATAATTTCGACTAATAATTTACATTTTCAGAAAGGTCAAACATCTGGCATTCTTACAAGTCTAATCTGGTCCAGAAATAATGAAAATTGCCTTCAGGATCGCAATTTTAAAGACGTCATGATTTTAAATTTCTCGCCGTTCCGCTCGGCGTGACGCTTCATTTCTCCCCTGCTGAAGCAGGGAAGGTGGTGGGTGGGGACGTCAAGGTGGAGGTGACGTCACGGTTCTGTATATGCATAGCGATGGTTGGGACAATAAGAAACCGAATTAGTTTTTACTTTCCGTTTCCCGCGCTTCCGATTTTAAATGAAATAAGAGCTTAACATATGCACTGTAGAAATTATTATATTTATATTTTAAATGATGGAACGATATGGATTTTTTAAATGGATATTTTAATTTTATGGATATTTTAAATGATGGAACGATGGATATTTTAATTTTATGGATATTTTAAATGATGGAACGATGGATATTTAAATTTTATGGATATTTTAAATGATGGAACAATGGAATGAGGATGATGGAATTAAGAGCTTAGAGAGCATATGGTCATTTTAAATTGTAAATTAGCGCGCGGGAAGTTAGCGGTAGGCCCGGGTACGATTCCCGCCACTGCCAAAACTGCCGAAGTGTTCACGCGGAATACGATCACGTTAAACATGTGGGCCCGTAAGTCCTTCCGAGAGGTTGGTGGTAGGGGAAGGAGGGTACGGTCCCTGTGGATGCCTCCTTCACAGGGTTCCCGTCTAAATTGGGTGAATATAAAGAAAGTTGCGGAGGGCGAGGCAGCCCAGTGGTTAGCGCTCAGGAATTGCACTCGGTAGGCCCGGGTTCGATTCCCGCCACTTCCAAAACTGCCGCCGTGTTCACGCGGAGTACGATCACGATAAACATGTGGGTCCGGAAGTCCTTCCGAGAGGTTGGTGGTAGGGGAAGGAGGGTACGGTCCCTGTGGATGCCTCCCTCACAGGGTTCCCGTCTAAATTGGGTGAATATAAAGAAAGTTGCGGAGGGCGAGGCAGCCCAGTGGTTAGCGCTCAGGAATTACACTCGGTAGGCCCGGGTTCGATTCCCGCCACTTCCAAAACTGCCGCCGTGTTCACGCGGAGTACGATCACGATAAACATGTGGGTCCGGAAGTCCTTCCGAGAGGTTGGTGGTAGTGGAAGGAGGGTACGGTCCCTGTGGATGCCTCCCTCACAGGGTTCCCGTCTAAATTGGGTGAATATAAAGAAAGTTGCGGAGGGCGAGGCAGCCCAGTGGTTAGCGCTCAGGAATTGCACTCGGTAGGCCCGGGTTCGATTCCCGCCACTTCCAAAACTGCCGCCGTGTTCACGCGGAGTACGATCACGATAAACATGTGGGTCCGGAAGTCCTTCCGAGAGGTTGGTGGTAGGGGAAGGAGGGTACGGTCCCTGTGGATGCCTCTCCCACTGGGTTCCGTTCTAAATTGGGTAAATAAAAAGAATGTTATGGAGATAGTCGCTGGGGGCGAAGAAGCCCAGTGGTTAGCGCGCGGGAATTGCACTCAGTAGGCCCGGGTTCGATTCCCAAAATTGCCGCCGTGTTTACGCGGAGTACGATCACGTTAAACATGTGGGTCCGTGAGTCCTTCCGAGAAGTTGGTGGTAGGGGAAGGAGGGTACGGTCTAAATTGGATGAATAAAAAGAAAGTTATGGAGATTGTCGCGTAGGGCAAAGTAGCCCAATGGTTAGCGCGCGGAAATTGCACTCGGTAGGCCCGGGTTCGATTCCCAAAATTGCCGCCGTGTTTACGCGGAGTACGATCACGTTAAACATGTGGGTCTGTAAGTCCTTCCGAGAGGTTGGTGGTAGGGGAAGAAGGGTACGGTCCCTGTGGATGCTTCTCCCACTTGGTTCCGGTCTAAATTGGGTGAATAAAAAGAAAGTTATGAAGAATATCGCGGAGGGTGAAGTACCCCAGTGGTTAGTGCGCGGGATTTGCACTTGGTAGGCCCGGGTTCGATTCCCAAAATTGCCGAATAAAAATAAAGTTATGGAGATTGTCGCGGATGGCACGGTAGCCCAGTGGTTAGCGCGCGGGAATTTCACTCGGTAGGCCCGGGTTCGATTCCCGCCATTGCCAAAACTGCAGCCGTGTTCACGCGGAGTACGATCACGTTAAACGTGTGGGACTGCAAGTCCTTCCGAGAGGTTTGTGGTAGGGGAAGGAGGGTACGGTCTCTTTGGATGCCTCCCCCATTGGGTTCCGGTCTAAATTGTGTGGCACTTCCTGGCCTTCCAAGCAGTTACCTTACACCTTTCTGGTAGGTCGCGCCAACGAGTTTGCCACGGTCAGAATTTTCAAGGGTAGCGAACAGGCTGGTCGCCAAAGGCGGCTAGTATAAAATAAATTTCATTGCCATTTCATTTTGGACTGGATAATATCAATTATACTCTTCAGGTTTAAACATTATTATTATTGATATTTTCCGGAATTATTGATATTTTTAAGTTATTACGCCATTGTTTTATTGCGGCAAAAATTGCTGACACACGCATATTGTACGTTGTACGAGTAATCTTCTAGGAATGCACGGGTATATCTTCTAAGCTACGAGAATATAAGTAGTGCAGGTATATTGGCATATATTTTGACATATATTGGCATATATATTGGAATCAAGTACAGTCTTCTGGTATGAAGATTAAGGGGATTAATTATATATTCAATTTATTACGTCGTCTGTTGTATTTAACCAAAAAACATTTGTGACTCATATTGCAAAACGGGCAATCTTCTACTAATAATCGGACATTATAAGTAGTACGTGTATATCTTCCCATATAATTTTAGCACTTTAATTTTGACATATATTGGAATAAATGACTGTCTTCAGATTTAAAGATTACGGGTTTATTGGTATTTTCAATTTATACATGTAATCTACTAATACAGGTTATATTTTCTAATATTCGCGTATATAATTAGTACGGGTCCCATACAATTTTAACGCTTTTATTTTGCATATATTGATTCAATTCCATATTTTTTTTTATATTTGCTTACATAAGGGGTCCAAGATGTTTTATTCTTCAGATATGTCCATGAAGATAATTTTATATAGCGAGAACAGAGATTCTTAAACTCCTTTTTAGGAGCATTATATTAAATATTTTAACAGAATATTTTGATTAAACATGTCATTTAGTATACTATAAGAATTTGGGCATGATTATGAATTTCAAGTTTCTTTATATTATATACTCCGTACGAAGAACGGGTATGCTGCTAGTCTATATAAATAAAATTGAAAATCTGTCTGTCTGTCTGTATGTTTGTCAAATCATCACGGGAGAACGGCCGAACCGAATTTGATGAAATTTTGTGGGCAGCCTTGAAATAGCCCTACTTAAAATTTAGTCCATATTTCGAGTTTCTAAGACAGGGATTGTCGTTATATTAATCAAAAACGAACAATTAAATTTTCGATAGAGATATCATTATGCAGACATAGAGATATCATTATGCATATTTATTCCACTAATTTATTTGAAGAACATTATATCTCTGAGTTTCCTTGGAGTTTATTGTGCTTGTTAGTCACTTTTGAAAATCATAGGTTTGAAACAGGAATTGAAATCGAAACAATTAAACCTTCCATAGAGAAAGCATTATGCAGACGATATTTTTTTAGCCAATTTATTTGAAGAAAATTATATCTCTGAGTATGGTTGGAATATTGCGCTTATTAGTTAGTTAGTCACTGTTGAAAATTGCATGTTTGAAACATGAATTGAAATGGAAACTCCATCACTATGGTTTATTTTTCACAGGCTTATACCCAACAATTAAAAGTATTAAGAAATCAAAATGGTTATTTGATCATCAGCATTTTATGTGAAATATTCTTTCTCATATCATGTTGCTCAGCAACGCAGTTAAATCAAATGTATTTGTTAAATTTTATTATTATTTTTTCGATTTGAATAATAAAAAATCTGATGTGGGCAGCATATGACTTTTCTTATATAATGCAGTGAATTTACTACTTTTACAGTAAAAAAAATGATTATTTTTATAGTAGATATTTATATTTTTTCCAAAATATTGAATTTTCGTCAATGAGTCGTAATTTTCATTGATTTAGCGTAATTTTCATTGATTTAGCTTTATTTTCATTGATTTAGCGTCATTTTTATCCATTTGGCGAGTTTTTCGTTAATTTAGCAACATTTAAAAAGTCACCAAGTTGGCGACATTCCACCAAATTCGTCGCCAAAATCTCGCCAAGCGTTATGGACGGATAAATAAGTTATTCTTGCAGCAGATAAATGATTATTGGCGTTCAAACACAAAAGTATTACAAAAAGTATCTTTTTTCATGAATGGAACGTGCTAGATCCATGAGAATGATGTCACCAAATTTATCGCATGGTATTACATATGAGAAGTGAACATGTTTCTCAATAGGAAATATTTTTTTTTATTTTATATGATTTTTTGATAATTTTTTTGAAAAATCCGCAATATCTCGAGAACGGTTGATGTTAGCGTTCTAAAATTTATGTCAATCGTTTTCTAATGAAAATTTACATAAGAAATGTCTATTTGCGTAACTTTATTAGAGGTTTTGATTTTTTGACGATTTTTTCAAAATTTCACTCGAAAATTTAGGGGTTCTGAACACTCGATTGCGTATAAAAACAATAGACTTCCAGTGTTTAGAGATTGTAATTTTTGTACCAAATTTCGTTCGAATCGGTCCATTCGTTCGTCAGTTATCGTCTCCACACACACACACACACACACACACACACACACACACACACACACAGACATCACTTCAAAAATGTTCGATTCGTGATCTGGGATACTTGAAACGTGCTCTCCCGTCGAAAACTCGAATTCGAATTTTCGACCCCATCACAATACTTTCCTTATACATTATTGTATATAAGGAAAGTAATAAATGGATATAAAAATATATCTTATAAATGAATGATTGGATTTTGCTTTTATTTATATTAATTACGGACTGAATTTCATTTTCATTTATTTTCGCAAACAGTTTTCAAACTTATATATTGTGTTTAGTCAATAAACTCATATATATTGTGTTTAGCCAATAAACTCATTTTGCCGATTGTTGAAACAGAATAAGAGTAGAACGGGTATATCTTTTAATATAACTTTCGTGTTTTCATTTAGTACATATGTTACCGCTAAAGTGTAGAAATCAGTTATTCTACAGATTATCTAGGTAATGTGCAGATTAACTAGGGTGTTCCGTTAAAGTGCCGCAAATTGTTTCATTTCTTAAATTACCTAGGTAATCAGCAAATTACCTAGATAATCTGCACATTACCTACTTGGCACTCGTTAAAGTGAAAATAAGATCTTTGCTGGAACAAGAGCAACGTTTCTAAAGGATCAAGTTAATACAATCAAACAATCAACAAATTAGTTGATAGAATCAATCATCAATCCATTAAAAAACTATGATACAAAGAATCAAACGGTTTAAAATATTATTACAATTAAGGAAATGAATTTGCAAAACATATGATAAAATTATGCTTACTTATTAGTGCAATCTAAAGATTGGTGACACTTTGAATTACATAGCAATTGTTTTTTGCGACAAGCACACCTATTTGTGGTACATTAGATGTATCAAATTGCTTGATCATTTTGTCTCTTCCACCATAGCCAATTGACAAATGAGTAAAATACATTATGTCAAACAATTCTTGGGCATGGACAAACTTTTTCACAGTCTCTCGCGCCCCGGCCGTCCAAATAGTTGCTCAAGTCCTCAGGATGAGCCGGACGGTCTGGGTCTTCAACACTTTCTCGCGCATCTGACAACGGCTCAATGAGTTAGTTTTTCACAGCTTTGTACAACGCATCATACCTTTGAATTATTTGATAATCTCGAGATGATTCTTTCTTCTTGGAAACTTTTATTCGCTTTACATCTTGGAATCATACTTTTGTTTTGTCAATAAAACACTATTATATTTTGTCTTCGTTAAAGAGGTTTGCGAAGAATCTTTTCTTCATTTTACTCATCAATTCGGTGCTTGCTTGCATACTAGAAGCTAAATTTACCTGCTTTAAAAAAATCACGACACAAATTCAGGCGCTAACAGGCAGAAATGAATTTGAAAACAGAATTAGCTATGCTACGCACTGGGAGCCGACGCAAATTAGAAAATAACAAGAAAGATCAATCATGCTTAAAGCATTGATTATGAAACACTTTCCAACTTCAATGCAATTTTATTTAAACATGTCTAAAATGTAATACATTCCTCGGTAATATTTTAAAACTTATCACAATACTACATTAATTTATTATATTTGAAACCTTGAACCTTCATCGAAAAAAATTAACTTCATTCAAATGACGGCATTAAAATATAAATTGCCTGGTTTAAACATCTCTAAAATGTGATACATTCCTCGGTAATAATTTTAGAATTATCATAATACTACGATAATTTATTATATTTGAAAACTTCATCGAAAACAACTGAAATCCATTCAAATGACGTCATAGAAAAAATAACACGCCTGGCTCTCTCTATAAAAGCAACATTTCATTCATAAATAATTCCCCCATTCATGTCATTCATCACAATACTATAATAATTTATATTATTTAAAAATTAAGACCATGGAGCTACAAGTAAGTAAAACTCTATGCGTAAAACTTCATCGAAAAATATCGTCCTTCTCTTTCTAAAATCAATGAATATTTCATTCATATCAGCTAAGCAGACTCCATGGACTAAATGATTTTGTGTTAAAGAATTACAGTGATTTTAATACAACTCATTCTACATATTTTGCTGTTTACATTTTACATAGGTGAAAAATAGGCTTAATAGTAGAAATAATCAAATTTGTATGAGCATTTAAACTGAAATATATTGTCATTGCGTTGTTAAAGTATGTAGATGCACAGAATTTAGGCCAAAATAAAGTAGTTTTAGGATGGATACAACACTCAATATGAATTAGAAAGAACTTTAAAAATCACGATTTTGAGACAAGATGGATGCCATATATCATTTTGAAGTGGGCCATGTGATCGTTTCATATCATGGACACGTGATCGCTTCATATAAGAGGTGTTATTATTATTTTAATTTTTATTTAAAAAACTACTGAATATATTTCGCTGAATTTTTTTTTATATATTTTATGGAACAATTTGAATATTGCCTAAAATTTTCGAAGCAATTTGTGAATTTTAAATCCGCTTAAAAAATGCTTGAAAAATTAGGTCCCATAGGGCTCAATGTATTCCATTTTTTCAACCCGGGTTCAATCCAAAACTAATTGGGTGATATTATTCATTTATATTCCCATAGGTCCTATAGACCGTCTGAACAAAATACTAAAATTTCATTTTGATTAACTCATTTTTACGGCAGTTATCGTGCTAACGGACAGACAGACAGACAGACAGACAGACAGACAGACAGAATGAACAAAGTCATAAACACTTTTCAACTTTGTTGTAAAGTGTTAAAAATAAAAACAACCGGCGACGACAAGACGCTGGCGAAACCAAACTAAAAGTAGAGGGAAAGGAAATGAGAGAAACAAATTTTTGAACTTTAACGATACGGAAGCCGTTAATGTGCACATTACCTAGGAAAAATGCGGAAAACTCTTGCTTCCGCACGTTAACGGAGCAAATCAGTTAATCTACAGATTAGCTAGGTAATGTGCACATTAACGGCTTTCGAGCTTTAGCGGTAACATATACAAACAGGGTCAGGATATTTATTCTTCAGATCCGCAAATTCAGATCTACAAATTTGGCGGGATATCGCTATCTTGGCATATTTCCTTAAACATTGACAAATTGACGGAAATGTCGCCAAATTTATAAAAACGACGCTAAATCAATGAAATTAATTTTGTTTTGTTAGAAGAGAGTACTAAAATGATGTTTCGGTAGCATTTATCTGTCAGTCCAACCGTCCTACTTAATAACACATTTAGCAAAATTTTAAAATGTCGCCAAATTGATCAAAATGTTTGTAAATCCATAAAAATATCTTCTTCTTCATCGACCCTGACCGTCCGACCTACCCGAAGATGTAAGGTATCTGTTTGGACGGTCAGGAAGTGCCACCCAATTTAGACCCGAACCCAGTAGGGGAGACATCCACAGGGACCGTACCCTTCTTCTCCTACCACCAATCCTTCGGAAGGACTTGCGGAACCCGCATGGTTAACGTGATCGTACTACGCGTGAACACGGCGGTAGTTTTGGCAATGGCGAGACTCGAACCCGGGCCTACCGAGTTCAATTCCCGTGCGCTAACTACTGGGCTGTCGCGCCCCTATAAAAATATCTTGAAATTGATAAAATTGCTCTAAATAAATGAAATTAATTGAGTTTTGTTAGGGGATAGTATTGTGACGATGTTTTGTCAATTTGTCTCCAAGTGGGACTGTCAGTTCTAAAGTCCTAGTTGGCGATTAATTTTGCGATTTTTTAAAATGTTGCTAAATTGACGAAAATGTCGCCAAACCTTCCATATAGATATCGTTATTCAGACAATATTTTTTTCACCAATTTATTTCAAGAAAATGATATGCCGCTTTTCAATGGATTTAAATCCAATGTGTTTATGCTGCAGACGATTTTTATTAAATATTTTCAGATTTAAATAATACGAGTAAAATATATGTATATAAAATAAATTTCATTGATATTGCATTTTTGACTAGATAATATCAATTACGGTCTTTAGGTTTAAACATTATTATTATTTACTTTCCTTATATACAATAATGTATAAGAAAAGCATTGTGACGGGGTCGAAAATTCGAATTCGAGTTTTCGACGGGAGAGTACGTTTCAAGCATCCCTGATCACGAATCAGACATTTTTGAAGTGATGTGTGTGTGTGTGGAGACGAAATCTCATGAATGGACAGATTCGAATGAAATTTGGTACAAAAATCACAATCCATGAATACTGGAAGCCTATTGTTTTTAATCGTTATCGAATGTTCAGAACCTCCTAAATTTTCGAGTGAAATTTTGAAAAAATCATCAAAAAATCAAAAGTTTTAATAAAGTTGCGCAAATAGACATTTCTTATGTAATTTTTCCTTCTAAAATGATTGACATAAACTTTAGAACGCTAGCATGAACCGTTCTCGAGATATTGTACATTTTTTAAATACATTTATCAAAAAATCCCATAAATTAAAAAAAATATATTAACTCTTGAGAAACCTTTTCACTTTTCATATGTAATATCCTGCGATAAATTTGATGACATCATTCTCGTGGATCTAGCTTGTTCCATTCATGAGAAAAGATACTTTAAGTAATACTTTTACATTTGAACACCAATAGTCATTTATCTGCTATAAGAATAACTTATTTCTCCGTTTTTAACGCTTGGCGAGATTTTGGTGACGAATTTGGCGGAATGTCACCAACTTGGCGACTTTTTTAAATGCTGCCAAATTAACGAAAATCTTGCCAAATGGATAAAAATGGTGCTAAATCAATGAAAATGACGACTAATTGACGAACATTCAATATCTTGGAAAGAATATAAGTATCTACTATAAGAAAAACCTATATTTTTACTGTAAAAGTAGTAAATTCATTGTATTATATAAGGATAGTATGTGTTGCCCACATCAGACTTTTTTCAAGTTATTACGCTAATGTTTTATTTTGCCAAGAATTGCTGAAACTCATATGTTGTATGTAGTACGGGTAATCTTCTACAAATGCACTAGTATATCTTCTATCTACGGGAATATCAGTAGTACATGTATATTGGCATATATTTTGACATATATTGGCATATAGTGGAATTAATTACGGCCTTCCTGTCTAAGTATTATTTGGATTATTGTCATTTTCAATTTATTATGTCATCTGTTTTATTTTTTCAAACAAAGACTGAGACTCATATTATAACCATCTTCTACTAACACACGGGTATATTTTCTAATCTATGACAATATAAGTAGTACGGGTATATCTTAATATACAATTTTAGAGCTTTCATTTTGGCATATATTGGGATCAATTACTGCCTTCAGGTTTAAAAATTACGGGTTTATTGATATTTTCAATTTATACGTGTATTCTACTAATTCAAGGTATATCTTGTAATATTCGCTAATATAAGTAGTACGGGTCCTATACAATTTTAACGCTTTTATTTTGCATATATTGATTCAATTTCATATTTTTTTTAAATTGTTTATAAACGGGGCCAGGATGTTTTATTCTTCAGATCCGTTCGTGAAGATAATTTTGTATAGCTAGATCAGATATTCTTAAACTTCTTTTCAGGAGCATTAAATTAAATATTTTAACAGAATATTTTGATTAACCATGTCATTTAGTATACTATAGGAATTTGAACATGATTGTGAATTTTAAGCTTTTTTATATTATATACTCCTTACAAAGAACGGGTATGCTGCTAGTCTAATAAAATTGAAAATACAATTAAATAAAATTGAAAATCTGTCTGTCTGTATGTTTGTCTCATCATCACGGGAGAACAGCTGAATCGAATTTAATGAAATTTTGTGAGTAGGTTTGAAATAGCCCCACTTAAAATGTAGTCCATATTTCGAGTTTCTAAGACCATGGGTTGTCGAGATATTAATGATAAACGAAACTTTCATAGTAATTCTTCTCTCTAACTCCCTGGTTCCTCCAAACGAAAAAGATTGGAAATCGCTGGTTTAAAACGTGAAAGTGAATTAACCTCTGAGTTTGGTTGGAGTTTATTGCGTTTATCTGTCACTTTTGATAACCTGACGAAACTTTCATAGTAATTCTTCTCTCTAACTCCCTGGTTCCTCCAAACGAAAAAGATTGGAAATCGCTGGTTTAAAACGTGAAAGTGAATTAACCTCTGAGTTTGGTTGGAGTTTATTGCGTTTATCTGTCACTTTTGATAATCGCAGGCTTGAAACATGAATTTAAATGGAAACTCAATCACCATGGTTTATTTTTCACAGGCTCTTTTTACTCAACAATGAAAAGTATATTAAGAAATCAAAATGGTTATTTAATTATCAGTATTTTAGGAGGAAGATTCTTTTTTATATCATGTTGCTTGGCAACGCAATTAAATCAAATGTGTTTATTAATTCTAATTTTAATTTTTTCGATTTGAATAAAAAATGAATTAATATAAAAATATATCTTATAAATGAACGATTTGATTTTTCTTTTAATTATATTAATTACGATCGGCTTACATCACTTTCAATTATTTTGGCAGAGAGTTTTCAAACTTATATATTGTTTTTAGCCAAAGTTGAAACAGAATAAGAGTAAAACGGGTATATCTTCTAATATAATTTTAGTGTTTTCATTTAGTTACAAACGGGATCAGGATGTTTTATTCTTCAGATCTGAAAATTCAGATCTACGAATTTGGCGGGATATCGCTAGGTAACTTTTCTTATACGTTGTCAAATTGACAGAAATGTTGCCAAATTGATAAAAACGACGCTAAATAAATGAAATTAATTTTGTTTTGTTAGAAGAAAGTACTAAATGATGTTTCGATAGCATTTCTGTCAGTCCAACCGTCCTACTTAGTAATACATTTAGCGAATTTTAAAAATGTCGCCAAATTGATAAAAATGCTTGTAAATCCATAAAAATATCTTTAAATTTATAAAATTGCGCTAATTAAATGAAATTAATTGTGTTTTGTTAGAGGATAGTATTGTGATCATGTTTTGTCAATTTGTCGCCAAGTGGGACTGTCAGTTCTACAGTCCCACTTGGCTATAAATTTGGCGATTTTTTGAAGTGTCGCTAAATTGACGAAAATGTCGCCAAATTGATAAAATGACGCTAAATTTATCAAAATGACACTGAATCGATGAAAATTCAATATTTTGCATAATTAAGTACGATTTTCTAGATAATCTCTGTCGTTTTATTTTGTGAGAATTAAAAAATAGTTTTTCTAAATTCGTTTACAAACTGCCCCAGGATGCTTTATTCTTCATTTATGCCTGTGAAGATAATTTTGTATATCGAGCCCAGAGATTCTTATACATTTTTTTAGAATAACTAAATTAAATATTTTAATAGAATATTTTGAATGACAAAGTCATTTATAATTCTAGAGGAATTTACGCATAATTGTGAATGTTAAGTTTCTTTATATTATATTTTCCGTACGAAGAACGGGTATCTGCTAATTTAGAATAAATTTAAACATCATTTTCATTGCCACTCAATACATTGTTATGAGGCAAATTTGATAAATTTGTTATAAATACATTAAGTAACATTTTTCCGTTATACATTTCAAAACCACCTTTTATTTCGCACATTACTGGCTAGAATGTTTTTATTAATTAAATTTGAGTGTAACTTGATTTTATATTTAGCATCTATTGTAAAACTACTTCATACATACACTATACAATAATTGTATTTGTTTGCGAGGTTCCTAATCCCGCAATTTTATTCATTATCTAAGAATCCTCGCCTGCGCTAAAATAAGAGCTTGTCCCAACGCAATTACAATTAACATCCAATTAGCACTCATCCCGCTTCAATGTAAGCCACCGATGTATTATAGTGCACTCAAATAGTTCTGTGAAGAATTTATCAAATTGAGCATAATGGGGTGGAATCTCTAGATACTTATGTACAAGAGTATTTAGTTCTTAAAACAGTTGTCATGGACTTTTGTGAATATATGGTGAATATGTGAATTAAAACAAAAGTGGAAATGTGAATAAATGGTTGTCTGATAAATTTTATAAACCGTAACTTAAGACAATATTTGTAGCATGTTTCATATCGTTCTCATAAGTTTATATTCTATATTTTTTGCGTCAATTAATATCACCAATTAGTATCAGTCAGGAAAAAAAGTCTTGGTTTCATAAATACGCATTTTAAGTTTTTTTTTTTTTAATTTTACATATATACACTACGTGGCAGTGAAAATGAGACACCAAGAAGTGTTGGGTAGAAAGTGATGAAAATCGGTAAACGGAGAGAGACAGCAACGAATAATAAGTTATTTTTATTGCAACATGATACACCTGTACACTGAACGATAACACCGCCTGATCAGTGGGTGTCGAAAGCCCAGGCCACCCGACTCGTCCTAGGACTCAGAGCAATTAATTGGATGGCCGTGATCAGTGGGTGTTGTTGTTGAAACCCAGACCGTCCGACCTACCAGAAAGGTGTAAGGTAACTGTTTGGACGGTCGGGAAGTGCCACCCAATTTAGACCGGAACCCAGTGGGGGAGGCATCCACAGGGACCGTACCCTCCTTCCCCTACCAGTGGGTGTAGAAAACCCAGACCACACCTACCCAGACCTACCAGTGGGTGTTGTTGTTGTTGAGACCCAGACCGTCCGACCTACCAGAAAGGTGTAAGGTAACTGTTTGGACGGCCGGGAAGTGCCACCCAATTTAGACCGGAACCCAGTGGGGGAGGCATCCACAGGGACCGTACCCTCCTTCCCCTACCACCAACCTCTCGGAAGGACTTACGGACCCACATGTTTAACGTGATCGTACTCCGCATGAACACGGCGGCAGTTCAGGTAGCGGCGAGAATCGCGCGCTAACCACTGGGCTGCCGCGCCCGAAAAGAGCCAACAACACGCGGTGTTCCCAGGTGGTCACCCACCCAAGTACTAACCGCGCCCGATGCTGCCTGACTTCGGTGATCTAACGAGAACCGGTGTTTTCAGCACGGTACGGTCGTTGGCCTTCTACCAGTGGGTGTGTAGGACCACCGTGGGTGACGATACAAGCAGCAACACGTCTAGATACAGAGTCAATAAGCGTGCGGATGGTGTCCTGAGGGATGGCTGCCCATTCCCTGTCAACTATTTGCCAGAGTTTGTTTTCTAAACGCGGCAGTGGCAGTGCACACAAGCGACGTCTAATCACGTTCCAGACATGTTCGATTGGTGAGAGATCAAGGGAGACTGGGGGCCAGGGAAGCACCTGGGTACCTTGCGGGATATGTTGGCTGATGCTTGCCGTGTGTAGTCGGGCGTTATCCTTCTGGTAAATGGCATTGGGCACCCCCTGAAGGAAGGGTTGTATCACCGGCTGCAGCACGTCATCCACGTATCGTTAGGCTGTCACAGTGTCCTCAATACGGACCAGAGGTGACCTGCTATCTTAGACGATGACGCCCCAAAACTATGATGCCGCGTTGTCGCGCGGTGTGGCGTTCCACAGATGCGGCAGGATTGGACATGTCACCACTACGGTGCCAGACTCGTACACGGCGACTGTCATTGCTAAAACAGACGCAGGACTCGTCTGAAAACACGACCCTGTGCCATTCCACTATCCATGTGGCTCTAGCCCGACACCATTGCAAACGGAGGTGTCTGTGCAGTTGGGTCAATGGCAGTCTTCTTAACGGGCGCCATGAGTGAGGTCGCCGGCGACCAATCGGCGGATAATGGTCTTGGACGATACGGGAGCATCAAGGGTTGTCCTACACATGCTGCAAAAGGGCGACGGAAGTTGCCTTCGGGACTGCCGACGGATGCGTCGATCCATGTGAGCTGACGTCGCTTTGGTCGTACCAGCACCCCTCAAACGTGTCGCATTCCATTGTTCCAACCGTCTTCGCCGTAGCCGGTGCACCTTGGATGCGCGTAGGTGGCTGTCCGCTGAGATTTGCCGTATGGACCAACATGCCCTTCTGAGTCCGATTACCGTACCCTTCGTGAAATCGTCTGTCTGCTGGAACTGCCTCGGTTGGCGGCGGCCGAGCATTCTCTGCTACTACACGTTTCCTTTGAGATAAAAAAAAATTGCAAAATGATTTCCCTGGCAGACAGAGAGGCGCGACTATTGCCGATTCTGCATGTTCCTTCCCTTATATCTCACTCAGCGTGCGCTGGATAGCTGTTCATTTCGCATCATTTACATAACCCGGTGAGCTGTTTTTACTCTGCAATTTGCATATTTTTCTGCCCACTGCTTCTTGGTGTCTCATTTTCACTGGCACGTAGTGTATGTTTTAAATCTTTTTTCAAGTTGGTAACAGGTCAGTAAAACCTGTGATTTTTATATCTCCAGCTAATTTCTGTAAATATATACTGTTTTTATTCTTTTTCATGCACGTTTTCTGTATTGACTATTCTGTTGTCATTCCGGGATTCATCGTTGTTAGCCATATGAAATAATGCTACAAAAATCTTCAATTTCGAATAACTAGTGCTCTAATCATTCTTCGTATTCTTATATTTTACATTCCATGTCCATTTCTAATCACTGAGTATCAGCCACCAATGAGTATCAGCTAAAAATAAATGTTCTTTTATAAGAGTTTTTATTTACAAGAAGTTATAATTTTAAAATTATATTTAAAAGTATTTAAAACATTTCTTATTTCAAGTTGGCAAGAGGTTAGTAAAGCCTGTGATTTTTATGTATTCGGCTAATTTCTGGTTATATATACTGTTTTTATACTTTTTCATGCACGTTTTCTGTATTATTGACTATTCTGTTGTCATTATTCTAGAATTTATCATTGTTAGCCATATGATATAATGCTATAAAAATTTTCAATTTTGAATAAATAGTGATCTAATCATTCTTCGTATTCTTATATTTTACATTCCACGTCCATTTCTAATCACCAATGAGTATCAGCTAAACATAAATGTTCTTTTATAAGAGTTTTTTTTTTACAAGTTGTCCTTTTAAAATTATATTTAAAAGTATTTAAAACATTTTTTATTTCAAGTTGGCAACAGGTTAGTAAAGCCTGTGATTTTTATGTATTCGGCTAATTTCTGCTAATATATACTGTTTTTATTCTTTTTCATGCAAGTTTTTTCTGGACTATTCTGTTGTCATTCCGGGATTCTTCGTTGTTAGCTATATGAAATAATGCTACAAAAATCTTCAATTTCGAATAAATAGTGCTCTAATATTCTTCGTATTCTTATATTTTACATTCCACGTCAATTTCTAATCACTAATCGGTATCAGGTAAAAATAAATGTCCGTTTATAAGAGTCTTTTTTAAAAGTTGTTTTTAAAATTACACTTCAGTATTTAAAACATTTCTTATTTCAAGTTGGCAACAGGTCAGTAAAACCGATGAATTGGATTTTCAGTTAATTTGTATTAAATACTTTTTTAATACATTTTACGTGCATGTATTTTTGTCTTTCTAAACATGCCAAAAGCTCCCCCCCCCACTCACTCTCTCAACATGGTGACCCCGAAGATTGAATCTTTGCACGCTTATAGTACTGAGCAAACGGAGCTGAATTTTTGATTTCCTTCTGCGGGGGCGAAAAAATTGGATTTTTCAAAAAATATTTCTAGGCCTTTTAGAAGTCCTCCTTTAAGATAGAAGGCTAAATATTTCCAAACTTATAATACCGTCTATTAGGGGTGGGATAGCCTCATGGTCAAAGTATGGGGATTGTACTCGGAGGGCACGAGTTCGATTCCCGGCTCAGCCCAAACTGTTCTCGTGTTTACGTGGAGTACTGGCACATTCAATCTGTAAGTCCGAAAGTCCTTTCGAGAGACTGGTGGCAGGGGGAGGAGGGTACGGTTTCTGTGGATGCTGCCCTCCATCTTGGTTCCGGTCAAAATTGGGTGGACTGCCCCGTCAGTCTAAATATATACTTAACACTTTCGGGTAGATCGGACAGGGCTGAGTTGAAAGAAAGTATCATCTACTGAGCAGAACGTAACGGAGTTAGATTTTTGGATTTCTCTCTCAGGATGCCCAAAATGGGATTGGGGTGGGAGGAGGAAGGTCAAAAAACTTTTCCAGACCACCCAGAAACCTCCAGTAAACTAGACGGTTAAAACGTTTCATACTGTGCCGGATTCAAAACACAAACTACTCGATTAACATCACAAACATTTAAAACTTACGAATATTTGCACGTTAAAAATGCATAATTTCATTCATTTAAGCTGACGCTCAGTCCATTATCCCACCCCTCGCTTCGTTTCCCGACACAGGCTTTCAAATGTTCTTTGCGCATCGCCTTCTGCGCGCGCCAAATTTTCGTTCTTTGGCGAAGTCCACTACGTTACAATAATTATAGTATCGACTACGGGACAGAATTGAATTGGGACAATTTTCGATTAAAATGACTATTTTTGACGATAAGTGCCATATATTGTTAAACAAAAAAAAACCTTTTTTAACCTTTTTTTTTTAACCTTTTTTTAAAAACTTTTTTTTAGTTTCAGTGTATTAATTTAAGAGTGTTATAGTTTCTTTGTCTTTTGACAGGCTTATCTCTTTTGAAGACTATAAATTCACAGTAGATTCTTTATAAATTCACAGTAGAGAAAACTCGACAGGGACACGATAACTCAAGGATAAATGCACATATCGCTATGGAATTTTATATGTAGACTATATGCTAGAAACAATAAATACATAGGCAATTGAGTAATTAGTATGATTACTACAATACGAATTATTTGAAATTTAAAATTTTGGGGGATATTATTTCTTATGCTGAAACATTTATATTCCCTCAACAATAGAAGTAGTGTAGTCTACGCCATAAAGTTATAGTTACACACTACCAAAGATGATCATTTTTAAATAACATATTTTACAAACATACGTACAGGACAATCAACCATCAAAATGGATCTAATTCATCACCGTTCAATTTGCTCTTGCAAAACTTGATAAAATAAACTTTTGAAGAATTAGAAAAATAAACTTCAGAAATGTTTTTAAATAAATTCTTTAATTAGAATTTTTAATCAATAATCTTAAACAATATGTTTATATCATTCTAATTTTGGATATATGATATGAGCTGATTTAAACAATATAAGGAATATGCATGTTTAAAAAGTTGAATGTGGTCTTATTCTCAGGGTTGTCAACTTCGTTAGGCTATGGCTAGATCTAGCCATTTTTTGGAATGCTTATTAATGAAAACGAAATACAGCCATAAAAATACTAAGTTTGTAACTTTGCTATATACACTCATGTTTCTGAAAATTGCAACACCACAAAGGAATGGGCAGATTAGAATGACATGGTGATACAAATATATGATTATAGGGTTGGGCCAATACAACGACATTCCTGGAAAAAATCAGTGTTTTATGAAGTCGCCCCTTGAGGCAATAAGAGCTTCTAAACGTCACGGCATCGCATCAAAGAGAGTTTGGATGTATTCCTGGGGTATTGCTTGCCAGGTTTCTTCGATCCGGGTCCACAGACCATTGGTGGTGACTGCTAGAGAATAGTAAACAACCCAGTCGCCGAGTGACCATATCCCATACATGTTCAATCGATGACATGTCCGGCGAACGGCCAGGCGAAGAAAGGGACGGTGTCTGCTGTGCAGTAAAGAAGGCTCGGACATAGCGGACAACATGTGGTCGGGCGTTGCCTTGTTGGAATAGCGCTAGGAGTGTGCTGAAGGAAGGATACAACTTCGGTTTCCAAAACCTCCCTGATATACCGGTTTGTATCTACAATGCGTAGCATCCGGAATCGCCTATGATAGCGAATGGCACACTACACCATCATACTTAAAGTTCGTGTAGTATGCCTCTCTAAAACGCATGCAGGGAGATTGTGCACACCACAATACCATCTAACGCGTATGCTGTCATCATTGTAGTCCAAGTTGAAGCGGGACTCGTCCGAAAACATGGTCTGGTGCCATTCCGCACGCCATGGCCTATACTCCTTCGCCCATTGTAACCTGAGGCGTCGTGGTTCAGGGGCAACGGTATCCTCAGCAAAGGAATGCTTGCACGCAGTCCTGTGCTCAGCAGACGCCTTCGAACCGTAGAAGCAGACAATGTCACACTTGTATCAATGCTCCAATGCTGCGCTAACCCACGAGAAGAAGCTGTACTGTTCGTTGCCGCCATGTGGATGAGATGTCTATCACATCGTGTTGTCGTCACATTGCGTGGATTTTTGACACATTCGGTTTTTTTTTATCAACTGCTTCCACACTAGCATTGCTGTCGTGGTATTATGCCCGTACAGGTAGCAATATCCCGGTTCGAAAACCCTCCTTCCCGCAGGCCAATTATGATTCTCCTTTTGAACTCTGTAGTTTGCTTATATGGCGCCTTCTGACGTTGACGAGGTATAGTCACTCCAATAGAAAAGTTTTCAACTCCCAGACATAGATTCCATAGTTGTCTGGCTTTTCTACAACCCTCTATTTATACCCCTTGTACGACCGTTCAGAGGGCTCTGCTCAGCCCAGTCATGCGCATTCACTTTGCATTTCTAATCTGCATGTCTTACCTTGATATGCATGTTCCGCACGTTTCATTCTAATCTGATATTTGCTTTATGGTGTTGCAATTTTTATAAACATCAGTTTGTGTTGGAAATATAGCCATTTTTTGTTGTGATCTTAACCCTAAGACTAGTAAAGTGCTTAACACAGCCTGTATCTGCATATGTTTAATACATATTTATCAATATTCTGATGAAAATAAACTAATTTTGATATTAATTCCGAAACAAGTGCAAAACACCAAATAATGCAATTTAAACTCATTAAAATATCCATTCATTGTAGTGTACCAAATAGAATAGAAAAAATAAATAAATAAAACTACTCTTTCACAATTTGTTCTTATTTTTCCACTTAAATGTAAAACAGGAATAAGTTTTTTACTTTGGAAGCAAAAGAAAATATTGTTCTGGATAATTTCTTTTCATTGACAAAAGCTGAAAATTCTCTCTTTCACTGCATTTCAATAAAGACATTTTGGACGAAGAACAAAAAATAAATGACATTATTCCTCCTTAGTTTGAAGAGTATGTAGGAGAATTGAAAAGGATTATGGTTCACTTAACTACTGGTTAAATATTCAAAAAGTCTTAGTAGAGTGAATTAAAGACAGAATATTGTTTCCGCTAGTCCATTGTCTATCAATACTCCTATATTCTCCCTAACAAAGCAGATACTCGGAAAGCTATTATTATTTTATTTACATACAAATAGACATTTGCGATTCAAAAGAGATCCAATAGTTGCTTTTCCTTCAATTTATTTCAAAGTTTCAGACAGTGATTCACAATAGTTTTCGCTCTATTTTCCCTCTTTAAATAAAAGTGATGTTTTAAATGTATGTTAATATGTTTTTGTACCAAACGCACAAAATTTTATGTAGGATATATGTTGGAAACTATGAAGCTAAAACTATGAAGGAAAACAAATCTATGATGAAACTATGAAGGCATTTTTGTAATGAAACATTAGAAAAGCAACAAAGCAGATATTGGCGAAGGTATTACTATTATTTTATTTATATACAAATAAAGATATTTGTGTTTCCAATGAGATACAATAGTTGTTTTCCCTCCAATTGTTGCTTTGTAACACTTCTATATGTTGAAATGGCTTTTACATATTTAAACATACATAGAAACATACGTAAAATTAAACATACATGAAATTACATCTAAAAAAGGAAAATTTTATTTTATTTAATAAAGGAAAAATAGAGCGAAAACTATTGAGGATCGCTGCCTGAAACTTAGCTTCTGATATAAATTGAAGGAAAAACAACTACTATATATCTTTTGAAACACAAATGCCTTTATTTGCATGTAACTAAAAAGAAAGTAACTATTGAATCAACCCGAGTTCGATTCCTGACTCTGCACAAACTGTCCTTGTGTTCAGCCGGATTACAGACACTTTAAATGTGTGAGTCCATAAGCCCTTCTGAGAGGTTGGTGGTAGAGGAAGGGGGTACTTACTATCCCTATGAGTGCCGCTTATACTGGGTTCCGGTCTAAATTGGGTGGCACTGTCAAGGCCGCCTAAACAGATGCCTTACACTTTCTGGTAGGTCGGACGGTTTGGGTCGAACAATAGCTATTAGATCAATTAACGTTTAAGATTTTATATTAGTTTATTTATATTTGTTTGGATAAGTTTGTTAATATCAATTAACGTTCCCGTTTATTGAAAGCTAGAAAATATACCGGTCGTTGCTCGGGTTTTAAGATGCAAACCTCTGACAGTAAATTTTTGAAAATCAAACAACATGTTTACAATGCACAAATGAAAAAAGGAAATAACCTGTTGCGAGAGCTTTATTATATATTCTTAATATTATTCAATTACGGAATAGAAATACTAGTTTGGTAGAGTGAATTTACGGTTGAGCATCGAATTTCGAAGGGCGTAGGAAGGTTCACGAAGGATTTTCACTTTCGATTCTAGAGATGCCACTGTCAGTTTTTCCGAAAGTTTGTATGTTTGTACAAAATACGTGTTCAAAAGTATATAAAAATGCACAATAGTTCCGTCGAAATTAAAGTGTATCACTTGCCACCATATGAAGGCTCATTCACAAATTTCTTGTTTATATTTGTTTATGTTTTATAAACGTAATGCCGGTGAGGTGGTACGACTGACTTTGGTTACCATAGAGAAGGTTGCAGCACAGCAAGTTTTATTGTAGCCTGTGCAGTTATCGATTATTGTTGCTGATAATCTGTAACGAGAACATAATTAGTGTGCAGATGTTGTTTGTTGTACTAGAAGTATGGTTTTTAGTTTCATAGTTCGAAGTAAGATAAATTTAACAACAATTGCGATGTTTTTTGTTCACAGTGACTAGTTTGAATTTGTTCAAAATATACAGATTTCCCATTTCAATTCTACATAAAATAAATGATACGTTATGTAGAACTAAACATAATTTCAAAAAATGTTATTGAGTAATCCAATTAATAGTAGTAGAGAAATAAAAAGAAATTAGAAAAATAGAAAAATAGTTAGTAAACTAACTATTTTCAAAAGTCTACTAGTTAGAGATAACTAATAAAATGACAGATTTTGGTCAAATAATCGGTGAATGTATCACTATTCTGTGAAAATGAATTAATATATTAAAATAAGAAAAATAATTAAAGGAATGCAAAAAGAATTAAGCACTTTAAATAGCAAGAAATAAAATAGACACTTATTAAATGCTTCAAGCTATGTTTTTAATTTCATTACATTTTAATCACGAAACTGAAATTTCGAAACTTTTTTACTTTTTCCCTCTTGCGTCATGTTTATTTAATTTTCTGAGCAGACTTGAGGTGACAGTCGAGATTTAAAAACTACATTTAATCATCTTATAGCCGCTAAGTAGCTTATCGGAATAACCCCGAATGTGCTAAAATTGTCGACTTATCAGAAGATTATGTAACTCAATTACGACTGTGAATTTAAATAATTATTTCTAAATGGCTAGAGCTTCTTAATTAACTACACAAAGAAAAGAACTAGAAAATCTATGGGGCGATAGAGAGGGGTGACAGAAAAGAAATATATATATTTTTGTACGAGAGGTGGGCTAAGCTGACATTGCTTATGAGGAATACATTAATGGATAGAAGGGGCGCTGAGGGTATTTTAGTTGATGAGCCGTATTGACATGACACATTGAATACTAATAAATTGAATTCATCTGTCTTCACAGAAGTTCGCAATATGGTGGCATCATACACTGTAAAACATTTTGTAACCTTTGCTCATTTTTTTTTTTTCAGTTACTTTGTTGATAATTTCGGCAAACTATCAGAAAAGCCGCAATTACAGGCGTTTACGAAAATTCCACCTTCATTTCTGAAATATTCATCTAATTATCGTCTACTAAAGTGTTATTTTTACATATACATACATACATACATACATATATATATATATATATATATATATATATATATATATATATATATATATATATATATATATATATATATATTATCATAACTATCAGGAACCTTACTCCCTATTACGACAGCTAATTCCCCTGAAACTTTCAGTGACATGCTTGCAAATAGTTTACAGTGTAGGGATTAATCCCCGTGGTTTGCGCGCTAACGCTGCCACAAATGCCGCCATGTTCATGCGGAGTACGATCACGTTAAACATGTGGGTCCGTAAGTCCTTTCGAGAGGTTGGTGGTAGGGGAAGGAGGGTACGGTCCCTGTGGATGCCTCCCCCACTGGGTTCCGGTCTAAATTGGGTGGCACTTCCCGGCCGTCCATACAGTTACCTTACACCTTTCTGGTAGGTCGGACGGTCTGGGTCTCAACAACAACAACAGTGTAGGGATTAAGGCCAACGGCCGTACCGTGCTGAAAACACCGGTTCTCGTTAGATCACCGAAGTTAGGCAGCATCGGGCGCGGTTAGTACTTGGGTGGGTGACCACCTGGGAATACCGCGTGCTGTTGGCACATTTCGGACTCGGTAGCCCGGTGGTTTGCGCGCAGGATTTGCACGCTGACACAACTGCCGCCGTGTTCATATGGAGTACGATCACGTTAAACATGTGGGTCCGTAAGTCCTTCCGAGAGGTTGGTGGTAGGGGAAGGAGGGTACGGTCCCTATGGATGCCTCCCCCACTGGGTTCCGGTCTAAATTGGGTGGCACTTCCCGGCCGTCCAAACAGTTACCTTACACCTTTCTGGTAGGTCGGACGGTCTGGGTCTCAACAACAACAACAGTGTAGGGATCGAATATTCTATGCTGATTAGAGCATAATAAGTGCAAAATCCGTCCATGGATGTTGTTATCTGCAACGGGACGCGATCTAATTTTTATTTCTGTATATATATATCCGTCCGACCTATCCGAAGGTGTAAGATATCTGTTTGAACGGCTGAGACTATGCCACCCGATTTAGACTGAAACCCAGTGGGGACGGCATCCACTGGGATCGTACTCCTTCCCTCGCCACCTATCTCTCGGAAGGACTTTTGACCCACAGATTTAATATGTCCGTACTCCACGTAAACACGGGGGGATTGTTTTGGCAGAGAATGAATTATCGTATCCATGCTTCACATATATACAAGCATACACATACACAGAAAAGTGCTTTAAATAAGTTCAAAAGTGCTTTATATAAGTTAAAGAGGTTTTAAAACGTATTTATCCGTTAAAATCTTTAATCCGGAAATTTTCGAGATACATACTTCATACAATGGTACAAGAAAGCAAAAAAAAAAATATTGATTTGAAAAATAAATAAAAAAATTGCTATCAAACGCTCAATGAGGCTAAAACAGATACAATGCGGTCTATTCGAATGATATCCCTGTGGGTGTTCAATTGTAGACATTGCTACATTTTTAGTCATTTAATAATATTTTGAACAGTTAATATTTCGAAGCAAAGTTTGAATTCTTAAATATTTTGATGGTAATATTTTAAAATCCAAGCACGGTGATTTCATTTCTATGATGTTTTGCCATATCTTCCTGTTATTATAGGCATTCAAAATGTGAATACTCATAGAAGTCACACAGTTGAATGGACTCCAATTTCAAGTTTTGGTACTGGAACATAGTATTGTAGCTAATTTGATTGAAATGGTTTACACACAAATATCATAAATCAAATTTGCTAAAAAGCATTATAAACGGAATTTGTTAAAATATAGTTACGCATTCATTCTATAGTCATGGAAACAATGGAATTTATGACTTAAGTTTAGAGTTTTACCGAAAGATGAACTAAGCCTTTGCTTAGTTCACTTAAATTTGTTCAAAAACATTACTTTAAGTTAAGTACTTTAGAAATAAACTTACACAAGCATTCTGTAGTTATAAAAAGTAAGGAATTTATGATTTAACATTTTGTTTGCGGGTGGGACAGCTTTAATTCCAAACGAAAATCCTCTCAAAAAGACAAGTATTTGACATACCCTATTGAGAGGTTTTTCATTTGAGATTGACGCTACCCCACCCGTAAGCAAAAGGTTAAGGTTTTTGCCGATAGGTGCACCAAGCCTTTGCTTAGGGGCTCGGGTCTAACAAGGACCTCATAATCTTTTACTCTATAAAAATACATAATAGGGATTCCTCCAAAAGTATTACTGTGTAGATAATAAGTGTCTCTAAGTGTAGATAATAAGTGTCTCTAAGTGTAGATAATAAGTGTCTCTAAGTGTAGATAATAAGTGTGTAGATAATAAGTGTGTATATAATGAGTGTCCCTCAGATAATAAACAGAGTTTTTAGAAAAATTCTAAAACATTTCAATAACATGTAAGCAAAGTTCCATGAGTGTACCCATTGATACAGTGTATTGAGACATGATGATCCCGACATGCCCGATCGAATAAAAGTAATTTCAGCGCTTCTAGTGGATAATTTCAAAAGTTAGGATCCTGAACTCGATAATAAAGCGAAATAAATGAAAAAACAAAAAATAAATACAAAGCTGTAGAGAATTGCCTAATGCAGCGTTATACAAACTGTGTTCCGCGGGAACCCCAGGATCCGCAGGGTGATAGTTTTGTGTAAATTTTCTTAAAAATAATGCGTAAAATTTTGAATCATAATTTTGATCTACAGGGGAATTTTTCTCATTTAGAGGTTCCGCCATCAAATTAAATTTCAGAAGTGTTCCGATACCTAAACAAATTTGAGAAACAATTGGTAGGAATCTACACCAGAATTGAACAAGACGCGTATATGGAAGTCAATAAAAATCTGTCAAAAAATCGTATCATTAGGGTCTCTAACACGTTGATACATGCAGTGCTTGCCAAAGTACGTTGTAATATTATTTTTGGAATTTAAATGGACATTGTCTCTGGTAGAGGACATTTGAAACATGCTTTACACTAGATTTCTGTTCCTGTAAGTGTTGCATTCATCCTGAATAGGACATCTATTCACCAATAACTATATTGTGTCCCATATAAATGCCTTCTTTAAGAATTTTGTTGTCGAGTACTACTACTAGGCAATGCTCCAAAGCTTTGTAATTGACTTTTTTTTGTATATTTCGCTCTGTTACCGCATTCGTTTACTAACATTTTAAATTCTCCGTTAGAGGCGCGGTAATTATTATTATTCGATTCGGCATGGTTATTTACAATAAATAGACCCAACGTGCACACTCATCAACTTTTTCTTACAAAGTTATTTGTGTGCCTACATACTTTCCTCTAAAGTTTATATATACATTGCTGTTTAAATCAGTGGAACATAATTGAACCTGAAGAATTTGGAACGTGAATGCGAGTAAAATTCAGGTCAAGTATAGTGTCTTACGCCCAGATTCATTCTTTTCTTATGCAGCAGGTAGTCAATTCGTGATTTGAAACTAACCATATTCTTTAGATCTTCAATTTACTTTTAGCTGAGAATTTTAAATTTATGCAGAGAATTCTTCAAATATAGCCAAAAAATTTTGTTCTATAGTTCTCAGTTATCGAGGTTAAAAATTTTGATACTGTATAGAAGGCTTATTAGAAACATGCAATCATATTTCTTTGTGCTATATGTTCTTTGACCTACTTTACCCACGACGCACTCAATTCCACTTTTGATAAGTAGATAAGGTACGTTTTATGACATGCAAGCAACATAAATGTTCGTTCATATCAGTTCCTGAAACAATCAATAGTGAATGTGGATACACACATTGCACTTAGATGACAGATCGATAGCTTTTAGCGACCAGGCTATGGATAAAGTACTAGGGTTGTCAAAATAACTTAGGAGTGGGAATTTTATGTGATATGCTTTTTTGAATATGTCACACATTTTTTTAATTTATTTTTACATGAATATGCATTGTGTATTAATTTTGCATTATTGATTTGTTATATACACTTATTTTCTAAATTAGCCTTACGTATTAATGCGTAGTCGAAACTGAAAGCAATTTGGACATATCCCAGGTAGGTAAGTGTTTTTGTACTCCGTCTGTCAACTAAGCGAAAGAATGACAAATTTCGAAAACTTTGTACTTGCTTATGAATGATACAGAAACTCAGTGATACTTTTACTATACGGCAGTGTCAGAGTCCTACACTGTACTAGATAACTAGGTACAAGATTTTGGATCCTTACCTTTAACTTTAGTCAATTTTTTATTTTACTTTTAATTTTAGTCGACATCTTGTGTTTCGTAGCAAAACTAAAAGAATACATACACATACAAACTTGAATCTAAAAAATATCCACGTGGATGAAAAGTTTCTTACAGATTCTCAAAGAAAAAGATCTACTTTTGAGAACAAGTGTGGATTTGTTGAGTGAGGAAGCAAAGCTAGAGTCAAATTTTGCATTGAATGGCCCTAAAAATGCTGACTTTTAACTTACTCAGACAGTTTTATTCAGCTATATAATACATATTATAAAATAAGTGCATTCTTCGTAGGAATATTTATAGTTTAAGAAGTATCATGAACCAAGAAGGGATCTCTTGAAATAATTCGATAAAATTTGATATATGCTTATTAATAACAACAAATACGTTTTGAGACCATGAAAATCCTATTGATTTTCACTGAAATGTAGTCATGAAAGAGATCTAATTTGCGTTATTGCATTCACTCAATGCCGAAATTTGAAAATCTGCAGGGTAAGTTACTTGTTAGAGACATAAGATTTTCTCTCACCCTCTGTGGGCCACATCGATTAATTGCCTCATTTGTCGATTTGATAGCATGTGTGAATAGTTCTCACTCTCATCCCTTTTTAAACATGGAATAAGAGAAATGAGATAGAGCACTTAATGGACAAGACAACGTAAATCGATCGATGATTTTAAGTGACCAGACGGTATACGGGATTTGCAGTGCGGATTTGAAATGTTTTTTTATTTTCAAGGAAATAAAAAAGTTCTTTTATTCACTATTTCTCTCATGCGCAAATATTGGGGGGTGGGGATGACTTACTTTTAGAATAAAAGGTTTTTTGCTTCTCAGAACACACCACACCATCTGTTAGATTTTATACGACGTTTTGAGAAATTTATACTTTAACAGAAGATAAAAGCGTTTCCAGACAGGAGATCACAGAAAATGTAACTTTTCTATGTGCTATCCACGGCCCATATTCCGAAAGCATTTTGAATATGTTTGATAGGACTGCAAAAGATTGCTTTGCAGATTTACTGAAAGAACATCATCTTATCTGCAAAATGAACATTCGAATTCAAATAGCTATATGAACAGCAAAAGTGACTACAAAATAAAAATATGGACTCTGGATTTTCATTTGGTTTTCTGTTTCTCATACATTTATTGTATGATAGTCATTATCAGAAGGAAACAAAATATGTATCTTTCTTAAATTTTTCTCCCATGTTATGATTTTAAAAGATTTCTTAAATTATTTTAGTTTATTTTTTAACAAATTATGTTTTCACGCTGGCAACAGCTTAGTGACATCGATGAAATTGGGTGGATATGACTTTTCTCTTATTAGATATAAAATATTTTGGTGTCGTTAACACCCATAAGTTTGCAAAGATTCTGCTTTCCAAGTCACTGGCCTCTGAAGTGTCTAAAAAATAAAAAAAAGTCGTCCCCAGTAGAACAAATCGAAAATCCGGCTTCGTTAGGTTTTCGTTAGGTCTCGTGGCCCATCTTATACGTGTGCAAAGATTAAGTCTTCTAAATCCCTGGAAGGGGGGGGGGGAGAAGGGTTTTAGAGGGTCTAGAAAGTGTTTTCAAAAAACCCCAATTTTCTCTGCTCTCTAGAGAGTAAAATATAAATCTGCTATGTTAGGTTTTGTCACGGTGTCGATACTGTAAGTAAATACTGCAAAAATTTAGTCTTCTAGGCCATCCTACCTCCCCTATGAGAGGTAGGATGACTTTGGAGGGTATCTAAAGACAAAAACACATTAAACATATATTATATTGATAATTTTACGAAAATTATAAACTTCGTATAATTCTAGTTCTAATCAAGAGAATCACTAAAAATTCTGACAAATTTTAGTTCTTCACATGTTTGATACACATAAATTTTGGCAGTAGGTGCATTTGTTCGTGATTTATCGTATTGACACCTAACACACATACTCACATAATAGTCTCACATACACGCAGACAGGCGTCTTTCCAAAGTGTTCGAAATGGTTTCATGAAACGAATTTCGATATTTTGGGAAAATAATAATGTACATCTTAAAATTCGATCTCGCTGATCTGATCATCATTATTTTTTTTTATCAATTATCAAAAACATTTCAAAATTTTGATCTTATCTACCACCAACGTTCTAAAATATTTTTAGATATTTATGAAACAAAAGTATTTCTAAAATATCTTGAAAATAAAAATAAATAACTTACATCTTATAATTCGATCTCATTGATAATGATTAGACTTATTATTTTCATCAATTGCTAAAAACACACACAATTTAATCTTTATCTACCACCAACGTTCTAAAATATTTTTCTATATTTGTGAAACAAAAGTATTTCTAAAATATCTTGAAAAAGAGTTTGTAAAATAAAATAATTATCCCAAACTTTGAAGGAAATTTTGAAACTGTTCAATCTTTTCCAAAGGTTTTATACTTTTTGTCTAGAGAAATAAGAAATTTATTTTAAATTGCCGTCATCGCGAATGGAAAGAAGGATCTAATTTGCTGTGGAACATTTTTCCATGATTTTGAAGTTCTATAATATGGGAGTGTTTTGGGAAAAAGTATTTGCTTTGAAATAATTGAATCGTGAACTACGTATGCGACTTTAGAATCTTAAACTCTTATGGAAAGGTTGCTCTGGTTAGGTTGAACATCCATTTTCTATAAAAGCTGAAATAAGAAACCCATGAAGGAACATTCATAGGGTGGCAAGTTGTATGTGCACTCCATTCTCTTTTGCACACTTATTTTGTACAGTCACGTAAATTCTCTCTCTCTCTCTGTATATATATATATATATATATATATATATATATATATATGTATATATATATGTATATATATATATATGTATATATATATATATATGTATATATATATATATCTATATATATATATATATATATATATTCTCTAAGATAAAAAAATCGACGCACTTCTCTAAATAATACAATAATAATGAAACTTTACATGCAAACACCTTTCGACCGAATATGCAAATGATCAAAAATTCGCAGCCAATGAATGAATAGTCGGAATTACAGCGTATTGAAACTGAGCACTATGGTGGTGTATATCAAGTGCGAACCTCGCTTTCAGGAGCAAAACGCGCAGTGGATTTCGATTGTGCTTACGTACCTTGATTGTAACAATGCCTCGCCGGCGAATTCGCGACCATCACGAGCATATGAAGGAGTTTGAAAAAGGGTGTGCGATCGGACTGCATGAAGCTGGATGGGCACACCGACGAATCGCTCGGCATTTGGGTAGGAGCGATGCAGCAAATAGACAATGTTGGTAAGAATGGGTCCAGAATGACAGATTTCAGTGGCAAGAGGGCAGCGGACGGCCTAGAGCGACGACAGAACGGGAAGATAGAGCGACTGTCAAAAGCAGCTGTGTCAGTACGAGATTCGTCGTTACAACTATCCAACGTGTGACAAACACGAAAGTAACCACCCGGATCATTAATAGAAGATTACGGGATCGGAATTTATACTCGCAGTGCCCGCCGCCTACTACTGACTAGTATGCACCGTCAGCAGCGATTTCAATGGTCCCGGTCAATGTGGAATTGTTCGGATTGGGAACGAATTGTCTTCAGTGATGAGTCCTGTTTCGAACTGAGTCCCGACGACCAGCGCAGACGTATCTGGAGACAGCCCGGACATCGTTAGGATCCTGCTCTTAGTGTCACATGCCACATGGCCCGACAACAGGGTGTTTTGGTCTGGAGTACCATTGCGTTTGATAGCCGGACTCCTTTGATAGTCCTCCGTGGTACCATCACAGCACAGCGGTACGTTGCCGACATTCTACGACCCGTTCGTTGTATTGCCATATCTTTCGCGACACTCCGGGCCAACGTTCCAGCAAGATAATGCCAGACTACACACAGCACGCCTCTCTATTGATTGTGTGCTTACGACATACTTCATTGGCTAGCCAAATCCCCAGATCTCTCACCTATTAAGCACATTTGGGCTGAAATGGAGCTTCTACCTAGAATGCAGACGAATTAGCTCGTCAATTGGAGGCCATTTGGAACTACATCCCTCATAACACTATCCAGCAACTTTATACATCAATGCCACTTCGGGTAACAGCTTGTATCAAGGCCAGAGGTGGACTAACGCCATATTGACCACTTTGTGTAGATCTTTCAGTGCAATAAATCATCCAATTATTCTAAAATTCTAATCATTTCTCTTTTTGTACACCCACATTACACGTACTAAATGTTGTCTTATTTGGATAATCCTTTCTTGGTGCTTCGATTTTTTTATCTTGGTGTATATATATATATATATATATATATATATATATATATATATATATAATTATATATATATATATATATATATAAGTAATAAAAATGAATTAAAGTAGAACATTTGAAGAGAAATAGTAAACCATCTATAACAAACAAATAAATTCAATTTCTAATCAGAAAAACTCAAAAGAATGCTAGTTATCAATATGAAAAAAAGGAAACAATCCTTATAATTTCAAAAGAATATTTTAAAAATGAAATGACGAGCAAAGGATTGAAGGTGATGTAATTGTAAAATCGTTGGAGGGGGGGGGGATACAATACATCAGCTTCAAATAGCACATTTTAACAATAACCTTATTACTATGAACCAAAGGCTATTAGATACTCTAATGTGCTATAAATTGAAATATATTGAGAAAATTGAAAAACTAAAAAGAATGGACTTACACATGTGTATATGATCAACCAATAGATACCAACTTAATATGATGTGATAAGAAGGTGTTGCTAATCATAAAAAGTAATGTTCAAGTTGTTATTCTAAAGTATAAGAAGGAGTGACCACCAGGTAAACTGCATTCAAAATACATCGATTGCCATTTAAAACATATATATATATATATATGATGATTATGATACGATGATTATTTTCAACCCTGTAAAATAATTTAAAAAAGTAATAAAAAGAATCGAATAGACAATTGCATGTTTTAATCAATTGTAGAATTTAGACAAGGCCTACCACTGACACATTAAATCTTATTTCCTGGAAAAATGCACTGTTAGACGATGCATGTGTAACGATATGCTTAATAATAGAAACATTAACCATAAGTAGCAATATGTTAATAAAAAGGATGGGGAATTGAATAGAATTATTATAGTGATTTTACGATATGCATTTAACAACGTTGAGTTACCCTAAATTTTTTAACTATACTATTTATCAAATATAATGAATAAAAATATCATTTACTAATTTGAATAAGGTTTTTTATATGTAATTGATGGAATACTTTATTTGATATTCTATATAAATTTGAAACAATTAATTTTTAACGATATTACGAAATATTTGAACAGAATTACAGGAAGTGAAAGGGAATAATTAATTGAAATAAAATAAAAATATAATTGAGATTAAAATAAAATTAAATACTAAAATAATTATTTCAGAGGGGGCAGTAGCGGTTCACTAAGTGAAAATCCTTAGTGAACCTTTACTGTCCCCTCTGAAATTCAATACTGAATACATATCAATTATTATATAAGCTCTATAGCCAATCATAAGAAATAGATGTTGCATTTTAATTGGAACTGACATCTCTCTCTCTCTGTCGCTCTCTCTCTCTCTCTCTCTCTCACACACACACACATAGCAAGTGGAAATTATCAGTGAGACTCCTTACTCTGATGCTGAATCCAAATAAATTGTCATATAAACTTTTTCTATAGTTGATACTAAAAATAGATGCTGAATGAAAAATATAAATTTTTGAAAAGAAAATGAAGTCTCCATATCTCTGTAAATACTTAGTGAGTCATCCTATCCACTCCGTAATTTAATGCTGAGTTTTTATCAGTTATTATCTAAGCTCTATCTATAGCCAATCCTGAAAAATATATGTTTTTAGGGAAATGTTTGAAGTGGAGGTGGGGGACAAGGTACTAGAAGTGGAAATTCTTAGTGAATCACCTTACCTCCAGAATGTGATTCTGAATCCATATCAGTTGTCTTCTAAATTATATTCAATGTCAGTTTTGAAAAATAGATGTTTCAAGGAAAATGAAATGTTTCGAGCCAGAAATAGAAAAAGAAGCATGAGAAGATATTCTTAGAAAAAACCCTATCATCTTTGACATTCAATGCTGAATCCATATTAGTAACTATCTAAGCGAAAATATGCATTGTAAATTTGATTGCTGTCAATAAAGAATAACTTTGCACACTATGGAAAAAGCCTTTATGCTTGCAAATAGGATATCATCAAAAATAAACTTATTGTAAAAGCTACGTTCTTCAGCTTTACAGAAAGTGTCAGCCATAAAAATGATTGAGATGAAGAACTGTTGCCAAGCTTATAAAACTGCATGAGTAAAATGTATAGGGAGAAAAACGTATTGGGTGTATTTAGTTATAAACTTAGCAAATTTACATAATAATGATATACGTAGTTCAAGTTTCATCATCCCAGCTTCTTTGAATTCATCCAAGTTCATTGCAGAAAGAACCTTTTGATCAAAGTGGTAAATTTGCAAAGTTTATTACTAAATGCATCCACTGACTTTTTCTCTCTATACTTTCATGCATGAAGTTTGATAAACTTGGCAATCGTTTTTTATCTACATTATTTTTATGGCTGACACTTTTTGTAAAGCTTAAGATGAAATATCAGTCCTTTCTTGCAGATTTCTTTCTTACTTTAGAACACTTGGAACAGTCAGGATACTCAATATATGGAATTGCAAAGATCTGTCGTTGACACGTGTACTGCAGAAATTTGCTTGTCAATACCTTCTATGAAAAAATAAAGAAACTAAGAAACCTGCAAAGATTTTTTACCTGTCAGGGTATTTTAAAATTTTAAATTTCCAAATTTTATAATTTTTCCTATAATGGGAGCTACATGCCAATCAGCATACTATCTTTTAACGGTCTAATATAAACAGATTTCTGCGGCATTTTGATGAATAGTGACATATTTTGAGAAAATGCAAATATCGACCAGTCACTAGAGTATTTTAAAATTTGAAAAGTTCGAATTTTGAAAATTTTCCTTTGACAATTGTTATAGAACACTCAGTATACCGAATTTCAACTGTGTATCTAAAACAGATTTCCTATGGACTTTTGATTATAAGTCATCCTTTTAAAAAGACAAATTGATACATAACCGACTTCCAAAAGTTAAGCACGCAATGCACATTTTCATATTTTGAAAGCGTATTTGAATTTGAGTGGCTGAAAATCGCTGCGGATGTAGATAGCAATATACAAATAACGTACGTTACAGACAATCACGATTGACTGTCCGGATATATGTTGATTGAGAAGTCGTTGAAGGCGCCAACATTCTGAAGGGTTTGAGGAGGTGCATGTAAATGCTGATACGAAGTCTTCATAACTTTTGTAGTTTTATTTTTGATGATATTTGTGTTTCTATGACTGAAAGAAGACGAATGACAGATAGTGAGCGCTGACGTGCTGTCGGACGCATTGAAGCAGGGCAGTCAATCAAAGATGTCGCTATTTTCTTTGGCATTGATCATTCGGTAATTTCTCGATTATGGAAATAATTCCATACAAGTCAAACAGTTGTCCGGAGACCTATGTTCGGCCGTCTAAGGGTTACTACACCCTGTGATGATCGGTATATTGCTAAAGTAGCCAAGCGGAATCGACGATAGCGACCTCTATAACTGTTACATCCATGGTTACAGCAGCACTTTGTAAGATAATATCCGCCAGTACTGTGCATCCGAAGGTTCCAAGTGAAGGGACTGTACGTCCAAGTAACACGTTTTTGTGTTCTACTAACCGTCCAAGCCAGAGTGGCAGGATTAAAGTGGTGTCGTCAACATGGCAATTGGACTATCTCAGATTGGTGAAACGTTCTGTTCACGGACGAGTCCAGATTTGACCTGGAATCAGATGATAAGCATGTAAGGATCTAGAGAGAACGACGCACACACAATCAGGCCAAGAACATCATCGAACATCACGCGTTCAGAGGTGGCAGCGTCATAGTGTGGGCTGGAATTTCAATAGGATATCGCACAGAGCTGCACATCTTTAAAGGCGTTTCTGTGACGGCTGCGCGGTATCGGAATAGAGTCCTAGACCCTTTTGCGAGACTCTATGCTGCATCGGTTGGTCCAGATTCCTCCATATGGACGATAATGCTCGTCCCCATCGAGCTAACATCGTTGACGAATGCCTGGAAAGTGGAGGCATTTCTCGTATGGAGTGACCAGCGTATTCCCTCGACCTTAATCCCATGGAAAACCTTTGGGATGCCTTCGGGCGTGCTGTCTCTGCACGTTTACCTCCTCCCTCCAGTCTCAAAGAGTTGGAAACTGCCCTATTGGAGGAATGGCCATTGTTCACATCTGCGATGGTTGATTACCTCATTGAAAGCATGAAAAATCGTTGCAAAGTTTGTGTGAATGTCTTGGGTGGTCACATACTATATTAATGTACGTTTTGTTTGGTTTGCCTTTAAACATCATTTTGTTAATGATCCAAATGTGACGTCACATATAACTTACGAAACGTTACTATTTTTTTCATTTGTGTACATAATTCTTGTTTTCTTTAATGCATGAACACATTTGCTACCGTCATGTACAATTTTGAGTTAATCACAGCTTTACTTTTCCATTTTTGTTGATTTTACCATCCATTCTTAACTTTTGGAAGTCAGTGTACATTTGTGAGATTTCGAATAGTCATTAAGGTTTCTTAAATGCTTAAAATTTGAGAATTTTGAATTTTATAATTTTTTTTATCGATTGCTACACAACACTCAGCATACCGAATTTGAACTTTAAATATTTTCTGTAGAATTTTGATTATAAGTTATCCTTTTTGAGAGAAAAAAACTGAAAAAACTCATAAATACGACATTTGCGAGATTTCAAACAGTAATTGCGGCTATTTAAAGTTCGATAAATGAGAATCTTCTGTATTTTCATTTAAGAATAGTAGTGAGATACTGAGAGAGAGAGAGAGAGAGAGAGAGAGAGAGAGAGAACATGCTGAATATTAAGCTTCTTAAATAAACGACTTTAGAGTTTTGGTGTAAAAGTGAAAATATTGAAGATAAAATGTACCATCTTTGAAAAATAATTACAGAAAATTGTATGGGACAAAATAAATCAAAGTAATTAAGCCTGCCTGTCACAATATTTAAAAATTAACATTTTACTCCTTTTAGTTTCTGATATACAGTCTGTGAAAAATCTACTTGATGGCTCGCGTAAAAGGTGTCCGTCAGGGCTTTCAACATAATGTTGCATTGAATTTCAAATTTTTAGCAAAACTTTTTTGATGCTCAGTCGCGCAGTTTAATTTATGCCAAAGAAAAGCCAATAACTGTGTCTGTCTATTACACATGGCGAAACAATTTTGGAGGCATATTTGTCGAAATACCTCCAACGTGGCGATTTTTGGGGAGATGTCGTTGAGTTACTAATAATTCAATATTTCTGACTACTTTGTCGCTCTGTCCTTTCTCTTGCAAAGTTTCTGGTAGTTTGAGCGTTACATACTATATATTCTTTGCTTGTTAACTTCACTTGTCTACTTATTGAACTAGATACTTTTTCCCAATTGGCTCGTCCCGAGCTGTCGGCCATTGATAGTTCTCAAGCGGTCTGCTTCTATTGCATGGTGGACTTGTTAACTTCCTTTATCTACTTTCTGGACTAGGAACTTTTTCCAATAAGCTTGTTGGCCATTGATAGTCATCAAGAAGTCTACTTCGATTGCATGGTGGACTTGAGAAGTTACATATGACTTCTTAATTTGACCATGGAGTTTAAAAGTCTGGGGTTTATTACGTAATATAAATTTTTGTGTGATCCTTATCACGAATGCTGGTTTTAAATGGCAATAGAAATTCTCAGTCTAATACACCATTTCGAGATGTTCAACCTCTCCAAACAGAAAAATTCCAGACAAATCTCCCTTAAATGACAATGCAAATCTTCCTTTTTTAATTAATTTTAGACGCGTACTCTCAGAAAATACCCTTCAAGATCAATATCCCCCCCTTAGAAATCTCCCCTAATGTTTGACTAAAGTTCGCTGCTGACGAAGTAATAACTTTCGCATCATGTCGCTTTCAATTTGTTCTTATTTATGTAGAACCTCGTAAATGGTTAAATATGATATATCATTGGGGCAGACATATTATGTAATTTCTATTTAGATTTATACAGATTTTAAAATTATGCACTTTGATCATTTTATTGATAAGATTTGACCTTTTTTAAGTATTGACAATGATTCAAACATGATAGTTTTAACAAAGTCATTGAAATACCGAAATGCAAGAAACAATCTCATTGTTTTGTGAAATATTAAGTAATTAAAAATTTTTTAATTTCAGCTTTGATTCGAAGAAAATAAGTTTAATTAAAATTGCCAGCTGTAGCTGTCAATAAATGAATGACAATGGAAATCGATATTTTTATCCTAAATTACTGAAGCCGTGCTCAAGATTGAACAATAGCCAGCGAAGCAAAGTTTAATGAGTGTTTTCATTTGTTATCAACTCAGTGACAGATGTTGGTTAATTACTGAAAGATAATATATGTTTGAGAGATACTTTTGTGCATTGCAGAGAATATCTGCATCAAAAATTTGGTCTCTTTTTGAATGTAAGACATATTTTGAATAATTCAAATTTCCCATTTTGAATTATACGAATTTCCGATATTGAATATTTTCTTCATCATATTTGATGAAAGATTAATATGCTTGGAAACACGTCTAAAATATTAAATTATAAATAGCAATTACTGCACTTTTAAGAGCAAAAGTCTGGCCTAATTGTAATTTTATTTTAACGACTTAAAATGGTGTCATATTAAAACAAGAAAGCTCAATCATGCATAAAGCATTGATTATGAAACACTTTCCAACTACAATGCAATTTTATTTAAACATCTCTAAAATGCGATGTATTCAGTGGTAACATTTTTAAAATTATCACAATACTACAATAATTTATTATATTTGAAAACTTCACCGAAAAAAATGAACTTTATTCAAATGACGTCATTGAATTATAAATTCCCTGGCTCTCTATGAAGAAGTAGTAAAAATTTTATTCATAAATATTTAATCTATTTCTTTCATTCATCACAATACTACAATAATTTATTTTACTTTAAAACTTAAAATCATGGAGGTAAAAGTAATTTAACTCTGTGCTTAAAACTTCACCGAAAATGTTTGCTATAAAATAGTCGATTTTGATACAAGAATTTTGAAAATCACGATTTTGATACAAGATGGATGCCATATTTTATTTTGAAGTGGGCTACGTGATTTCTTCATATAATGGTCACGTGATCTCTTCATATAATGGGTGTAATTATTATTTTAATTTTTATTTAAAAAACTACTGAATATATTTTTCTGAAATTCTTTTTATATATTCCATGTGATAATTTGAATATTTCCCAAGACTTTTGAAGCAATTTGTGAATTGCTTCAAAAGTCTTGGGAATTCGTTTAAAAAATGTTTGAAAAATTAGGTCTCATAGAGTTCAATGTATTTCATTTTGCCAATCCGGGTTCAATCCAAAACTAATTGGATGATATTATTCATTTATATTCCCATAGGTCCTGCAGACCATCTGAACAACATACTGAAATTTCATTTTGATAAAGTCATTTTTACGGCAGTTATTGTGTTAACGAACAGCCAGACAGACAGAATGATCAAAGTCATAAACACTTTTTAAATATGTTGTAAAGTGTTAAAAGTACTTTTTATCTTTAACGTGTAGTCTTTACTGTTTATAATTTGATAAAAGGGCCGAAAGCTATGCAGCACTTTTGCAGCTTGGATTGCCTTTCATCAATTATTCTTATTATGCATATTTAAATTATTCTGGATCGGAAAGATAATATATAAACCTTTAATTTATGACAAAGGAATAAAAATCGTAATACGTTTTCAAAACTCAATGTTTTCAATGTCATAATTTTATGCTTATTTTACTTACGGAAATACATATTGCTAGTATACATTTTTACTTAATTTTAAGAAATGTTTTTGAACCAAATACACCTTTGCATAGAGAAAAAAATGCTTCCTTAAAAATCACTCGGCAAATGCCTTTTGGTTAGATGTGCAAATTCATTTTCGTTAAATGTGCAAATGTCATTTGATTGAATGTGCAAATACCATTCGGTTGGATGTGCAAATACCGTTTGGTTAGCTGTGCAAATACAGATTGGTTAGTTGTGCAAATACCTTTTGGTTAGATCTAGATGTGCAAATACCATTTGGTTGGATGCGCAAATGCCTTTCGGTTAGATGTGCAAATACCTTTTGGTTAGATGTGCAAATACCATTTGGTTGGATATGCAAATGCTTTTTGCTTAGATGTGCAAATATCTTTTGATTAGATGCACAAATGATGGACATTTCATCGCTAATGAACATACCTGACGCTTCCAGAGGACATGCGAACGGCATTTTCTGGGGTCCACTCAAGGAGTGCTGGCCACACAAAATATCACTGGTTTAGCCATTTCATTATGTTAAGTAATTATTACAGATGCCCTTACGATACGCAGGTCGGCAATATGAGCAAGTGAGTGAGTTTGAAAGTATCATAGGTTAAATAGAAGCCGTGTGATCATGTAGATAACGTGAAAGTAGCACGTACTAACACAAATTAGCCAAATGCACCCAGTGCTTCAGCAAGGGTAATTTCTTATCAACTTTTTATAAAAATTTAAGAGAATTTTGCAAAAACAACTTGCTAACAAAAGCTTTATCAAACAACACTTTACTTCTCCTAGATCTGACACTGATTGTGATACAGCCAGACGTAAAAATGGGGAATGTAAATGTATAAGAAAGTCGAGTGGAGACTCCAAATATTTTCCTTTGAAAAGATTTTGTGTATTATCTGAAGGAAATGGAGGAGCAGGTATATGTGTCATAGTTACGCATATCAGCTCTAAGGGAATAAACATAACGTGTCGGATTTATAAGGCATGACATGAAAATCTGATTATGCACGATTATCCTCGCATCAATTATTTCACTCACTACTGCTGTAATCAAAGCTGCCGGTTAGTCACTTTGGATTTTAATAAATGCAACAGATCACTCATGCCTGAAAAATAATGAGTTTCAATGTTTTAAACATAACATAATGTGCACTTAAAAAAGTGTCACGCTAATCTGAAATATGAAGTAGGAGAATTCAAATATAGAAGGGAAGACTATCGTTTCTGTTGCTTAATGAGTAGAGCGTCGTATGACTAGTTGGAGATTGATCGTTCGATTCCTCGGGGAGACAAAAGTTCTTTACAAACTATTTAAAATATGTGCATATCTAGAAGGGTTTAAATATGTTACATAATGTCATTTTGATTTTGGTTTCAAGTTTATGAAAACGTAAATACCATGTAGAATGTCTAACGTATGTACTGCGAGAAATCAGCTAGAATCTAAAATAATCTCCTAATCTTCAATTCTCCCCTATTGCAAAATCCTTTAAAGTACAAAGCTTCAAAATGTTAATTTAATCCGATTTTGAAAATTAATAGATATCTCTTAATCCGATAAAGCTTATCTTGGCTCGGGGAGATATGAGGTTCATAAATATGATAATCGCATTGTCTTTGTGTATGAAATTCAGTTGCATTTGATAATTGTGAATATTTAAATTTATTGTTGCTATATGGTAATTATCTTTATATTTATATTTTATGGTATAATCTAGAGAGGGAACAAATTAATTTACGTCATCATTACTAATTTTTGTTTTCTGTCAAAATGTGGAACTTAAATGGACTATTAAGTGATGCCAATAAATTAATTAAACTGTAAAAGAAAATGTTAAGAATTAATAGTTATTTTAATTCTATAGGTCAAATTTATCGTCACACTGTTTCAAATGTTTTATATTGAATTACCCTCTAAATTTAATAAGCATGGCGACGCCTCTAAAAATTAAATATTAAAGGAAAATACTTTGTAATAAAAGTCTTAATTTGATCGCACCATTAGGACGTTAAAATTACATGAAAACCAAGGCGCTTTCAGACGTTAAACGACCGTCATTAGTGGTAATGCATAAAGGGGAGAAAGATACATGGGCTCGTACACATTTTACAAACAATAACACGTACAATACGATGGAAGAAGAGCGCAACACCCTTGCAACCTACGATTTTATGTTCTTTGATGACCGCCATGTTGTGGGTTCGAGCCCCACGTAAGGCATGGATGTTTGTGTTGTGGACGCAATGTGATCCGCCCCTCTCTGGTGCACCTGGGGCAACGTCAATGGACGGCTAAATGGGTCACACTCTGGCCGCCCTAATAAAGGCGAATGACGAAGGTCAAAGTGCCTGGCCATTTGGGGGGGGGGGGGAATTCTTTGATTCAATATTGTCGCGAATTTAAATTTAAACTTGCCAATTCTTCCGTTACCCTTTTGTTGGGGCGGATTCGTACCGATAAATTGAAAAAATAAAAATAAAATCTTAAATAATTGTTACTAATGATAATTTATTCCTATTTTTGATAAAACATTTCTATTATGTAATTGTAATAATCTTCGAAATATTTTACTTTCCGAAGCCCTTCTTATTAACACTTTACAACATAGTTGAAAAGTGTTTATGATTTTGTTCATTCTGTCTCTCTGTCTGTTTGTCCGTTCGCACGATAACTGCCGTAAAAATGACTTTATCAAAATGGAATATTAGTATGTTGTTCAGACGGTCTGTGGGACATATGCGAATATAAATGAATAATATCACCGAATAAGTTTTGGATTGAACCCGAGATGAAAAAATGAAACATTGAACCCTATGGGACCTAATTTTTAAAACATTTTTTAGGCGAATTTAAAATTCACAAATTGTTTCGAAAGTTTTAGGAAATATTCAAATTATCCCATAAAAAATAATTTCATCAAAATATATTCAATAGTTTTTAAAATAAAAATAAAAATAATAATTATACCCTTTATATGAAGAGATCACGTGGCCACTATATGAAGAGATCACGTGAGCCACTTCAAAATAAAATATGGCATGTATCTTGTGTCAAAATCGTGATTCTTAAAGTTCTTTTTAATTTACATTTAGTGTTGTATCCGTCCTTAAACTGCTTTATTTTTGTTAATTTATTTTTGTGCATCTATATTCTGAAACAACGCAATTACAATATATTTGAGTTTAAATGTTCATCAAACTTTGATTATTTCTACAGCGAAGCCTAATTTTTGCTTATGGAGAATGTGAATACATCGTGCTGTAAGATGAGTTGTATAAGAATTGTTGAATTTCTTTAACGCAAAATTATTTAGCTCTGGAGTCTACAATATATCTGATATGAATGAAACATTCATTGATTTTACATAGAGAAGTAAACGATTTTATAGCAGACTTTTTCGAAGAAGTTTTAAGCATAAAGTTAAATTGCTTTTACATCCACGCGTTTAAAGTTTTTAAGTAAAAAATAAATTATTGTAGTATTGTGATGAATGAAAGGAATGGAATAAAAATGTATGAATAAAATATTTACTGCTTTTACATATAGAACCAGGCGATTTATGTTTCAGTGCCGTCATTTGAATAAAGTTCATTTTTTTCGATGAAGTTTTAAGTCTTCACATATAATAATTTATTGTAATATTGTGATAATTCTAAAAAATATTACCGCTGAATGTATCGCATTTTAGAGATGTTTAAATAAAATTGCATTACAGTTGAAACGTGTTTCATAATCAATGCTTTATGCATGATTGATCTTTCTTGTTTACATTTGTCGTGATTTCATTTGTAAGTTCGATACTGTTCAAACCCTCAGTTTTGTTTGGCGTCCCATTCTCGACTCCCTGCGAATTAAAGCTCTATCTGAATTTTTGGGCATCTAGTTCTGTCAATTTTTCTTTTAATGCTAATTTTGACGTCTAAAAGAATGTTGTTTATAATTTACCTTTGCTGTGTGAATTTTGTAATTGAATACTTCTTTTATTTTGTCTTGGGTAACGTGACTATTTATACAAAAATGTGTCCGCGGTTTTCCACAGTGTACAGTGTTTCTTTTAGGCATATATCCGATCATTCGCCCCTTCCCCCTAAAATTTCTTTCGCTTCCCGGCCAAAAAGTCCTGACGGATACTCTAACTGTGTATAAGAGCCCCTTCCTGCATACCAATGAACGAAATATGATAATATGTTGAAGTATTGACAACATTTTTTTAGACTTTTTTCGGCTGCACAAAAAGTTAATTTTCTTAATTTTTTACAAAAATGTGGTTACAGCGTTTAAATTACAATTTTATAACTTCCTGACTCATTTAAAGCATTTTTGTAATTGGAATTATGGGTCTACAACAAATGGTTAAAAAAAAATCTTCCATTGTTTACTTCTTGTGAAAACCACTGCATATACACAGGCCGTGAATTGAAATGCCACCTGAGAGAGCCAATCAGAAAGCAGAAGGAAGCCATTTAATCTGAATCCAGCGTATTCTCGAAATTGCTGTATGATGCAGTGATTGGATTTATTTGAAATATATATATATATATATATATATATATATATATATATATATATATATATATAATTAAATATATACATATATATATATATATATATATATATGTATGTATAATTAAATATATACATATATATATATATATATATATATAAATATAAAAAGTATAAATAGCATGTAAAAAAGTGGAAAAAAGAAGGAAGGCTTAGCGAGAAGCTTACTTAATGGCAGTAAGGCGTTGTGACCTTACACCCCAGTTGTCAACATACATGTTATAATTGCCGCGGCATTGTACTCCTGGACGCCAGCCCTGGCTGAAGCCAACCTCCGGAGTGACGATAACAATCATCACAAGACCGTTGAAAAAGAAATGTCCAATGATAAGGTGCAGTCCATTACTGGATGGCATACTATTTCTTCAGACTACTATGACCTTTATATATCTGCGTGTTATCGTTCTGCGGTCCTGTTATTCATAGTATGCGAACCTTCCTCGACCAAATTGAGATAAAATTGATTTTAACTTTGAACAATATTCATTATTATTACCATAGAAATTATTAATATAATGTTGCATAAAAGGAATGGGGTATTGCTGCAGATATGCTTGTTGTAGAAATGTCCTATCAAAATCAATACGGATGTCTTCATTGTTGATAATTCTCTGTATTCTAGCCAATCCCCCCAAGAATACATTCCTAAAGATATTCAAGTGAAGATTGGATACATACCCCATCAAGAAATTAATAATAGGATCAAAGCATTATATCAAAAAACAGGTATTAAATACACTAGCAGAATTAAGTGCCCATACTTAATTAATATTCCTAAATTGCATAAGTGTCTTACTAGTTTCAGACCTGTTACAGTCGGTTATAATACTTATCTTACCAAAGCTAATTCAATTCTACTCAAACTTTTAAAACCTTTGTTGCATCAAATAAAAAATAAAGGTAGTTACATCATCAAGAACAGTCAAGAAGTTACAAAGTCTTTAAAATATCAAAATAATCAATTATACTTTAAAACCTATGATTTTCAGGAACTCTTCAACAATATTGATCTTGAAGACCTATTTCACATTCTAAACCTTTTATATGAAGAATATGACTTGAAGAAAATTATAGAATTCATTAAATACAAGTCTAATAAATATTGTCATAAAAGAAAACTACCTTTTTAATGGAATTTCTTTCTATCAGCAAATTAAAGGCATCCCCATGGGAGGGGGGTGCTCATCTATATTTTTGCAGATTTGTACCTCAACTATTATGAAAGCCAATCACATCTTAATAATGAAATCATATACTTACGTTATGTGGATGATTTGATAGTTGGATATGAAGATGAGAATTATAGCATGAATTTTGATTTCTACCCACCAAACTTAATCTTGAAAGAAAATCCAACTGCACTTAACAATGTAGTGGAATTTTTAGATTTAAGCATCGATTTCAGTAAAATACCTGTAAATTTTACTATCTATGATAAAAGAAAAAGGTTTAATATACCTATCACCGGTCTGATAAATTGGAATTCCAATCTTCACTTGAATATCTTTAGGAATGTATTCTTGTTTATTCAAAGTTAAAGTCAATTTTATCTCAATTTGGTCGATGAAGGTTCGCATACTATGAATAACAGGACCGCAGAACGATAACACGCAGATATATGAAGGTCATAGTAGTCTGAAGGAATAGTATGCCATCCAGTAATGGACTGCACCTTATCATTGGACTTTTCTTTTTCAACGGTCTTGTGATGATTGTTATTGTCACTGCCGAGGTTGACTTCAGCCAGGGCTGGCGTCCAAGAGTGCAATGCCGCGGCAATTATGACATGCATGTTGACAACTAGGGTGTAAGGTCACAACCCCTTACCGCCATTAAGTAAGCTTCTCGCTAAGCCTTCATTCTTTTTTCCACTTTTTTACATGCTATTTATACTTTTTATATTTATATCGTGTATAGTATTTGTAGCTGCTTTGCGCATAAATGCTATAACACTTCAATATCTTTAATAATTTCCACTTTCTATGTTATATATTATATATATATATATATATATACATATCAAAATAGTAAATCCAATGGTAGAATAGAAGAAGTAACTCATAATACACTCTCTTAAAATTTTTTAAAGCCTTCAGAATACAATGAAATAAAATTAAATTCAACAATAAAGAGGAAATTATAATACATATTACAGTTCAGAAAGCTAAAGATGATCAACAAATGTCAATGGAGAGGAATCGAAAAAAGGAATACCAAAATAATCAAGCATTAAAGCCTTCACTTGGCAGAGCTCTAGGCTTAAGAATAGTTCATTTCGATAAAATTCTTTATCAAGTCCTAATATTTTAAACGAAATGAACACAAAAATGCTTGTTTCTGAAACACAAGATAGATTTTATCTATAAACATGTGTTATTAGGACGACAAGCATAAAGATTGAAAAAATAGAAACGAAACATAAATATCTTAAAATGCACAGGAAATGTACTATCGTGTCGAGCAAAAAATGTCTAGACCAATGTTGCCATTCGATAAAGTATTAAGAAGTGATTCACTGTTGCCAAAGTGAGTAATAAAAACCGTACTGCGTAATGGCAGTAAAATTTGATATTCTACAGTAAAAGCTGCAAAATAGAAAGATGAAAATATATTGTAATGTAAAAATAAGAAAATCTAGAAGTAAGGCTAAAATAGATACTAAGGAGAGAATATTAAGAATTTTAGGCTAATCGAAATTTATTAGGTATACCATTTACTAAATATGCTGGATATTTATATAATTTATTGGTAATTATGAGGTTATTTATGTGCAATATATATTAAAGTATATACGTATTTAACTGTTAATAATTATTCGACAGTTGAAATTATTCGATAGCGTCCATCACTAGTATAATGCACTTTTATTTTATTTATATTTTAATATTATTCTCAAATTTTCTTAAAAATAAATTAAAATAAAGTTGCAATATAATTTTTTTAAAGGTGTTAGTTTCGTCTTTGGCAGGCTTTAATATTTGTATAGTAAGGACATATACTCCAGATACTTTATTTAAAAACAAATAAACCCAATAAAAATGCTTCCTTTCTCTATCCCTTAGGTGTCGGAAAAGTATTCATTATTGTAAAGGTGGCATGCAAGAGGCCTGGCGGGCCTCACTCGAGGGAGAGAGCAAAGAATAAATATTGAATGGGAGCGAACGGGGATGAACTTGACATGTAGTGTGATACCGAGGATAGCGTTGATTAATTAATTATTCACGCTACTTTCCATTGGATTAAGGACACGACACGCACTTTTAACGTATAAGTAACACATAGATACATTGTATTATGTATTTAGTGTAAGTAAATTCATGATATTTTAAACTTTAAATCTAGATAATAATAAGAAATGATTTAAGAAATGTTAATATATTTCTCCCTTTGTGACACTTGGCGATAAAGTCATCGAAATTTGGCAAATTTGGAACAAAATTGCCAGGTTGGCGCCTTTTCGAAAATATTGTCAAGTTGGCGTTAATTCAATGTCTCTTAAGATTAAATGTTATTTCTCTGATAATTCTCGTCTCTTTATGAAAATTATTCATTTAATATTCTTGGTTCAAAATATAGCGAGATTCACGGTTCGAGGGAGAGATACTATTGATAATGGATCGTATGGAATTTACGTTTTATTATGGCGGTTCGTAAAATAATTGCGTTCTGTTGAGGGTAAAGTACGTAGTAATTATGTTTTAAAACGGATCGCATTGGTTCCCAAGAATGTGCTCAATCACACCAGTACTTTTACAAGTAAAAGTTCATGTGTGTACACTAGGTCTGTTTATAGAAAAAATTAAAGTGATTGTGGCGCCCCTAGCGGAGAATTTAAAACGTTAGGATAAAGAACTCATCAAATAGACGAGATAGACGAAGTAATTGTAGCGCCCCTAGCAGAGAATTTGAAAAATCAGGATAAGGAACTCATTAATGAAGCGAGATAGATGAGAAAATCCAATTGCAAAGCTGTAGAGCATTTTTAGGGCGTAAAACTCGACTATACATCTGGTAGATACGGCATTTATTTGATTTATTAGGCTAATTGGCGACTAAATATCCTACTTACGAATCTGGCATAATAAAAGAAGATGCTTGTCTGTTTGTGTGTGTGTGTCGTATGTAGCAGGAAATTTAGGCGTCAGACAGTGACGAAATGTGGTAGAGAGGTATTTTGGGACCCGAAAAAATATGATTAGGCGATATTTTTAAGATTCGAATTAGTTTTTTAGTTGGAAGACACTCCCATTGTAGATACCAGCTTCAATGTGCCGGTATCGCGCTTATTATGCACTCTTCAGCATGGAACAGCCGATACCAGCAATGGAAGCAGGAAATGTGCTATAAGCCATAATTTTTGTTGGTATATGCAATGGGAGTGTCTTCCATATATTTGGGAATGCTCCTTATAGGCGGGCTTTGTGTTTTACCAGTTTTGACTGTGTGGCTTCGTGTGGCCAGAGCTAAATTATAAATGAATTGTATACCAGCTACACGGAAAGACTGACATTGCCAGTTCTCATAGAAGCTAGCAAATTTTTTGGTTTATAGCAAGTTTCTTGCTACTTTTGCAGATATCGGCTATTCAATGTTGAGGAGCGCAAAATAATCACCAAGTGGATCCATGGATGCTGGTATCTGCAATGGTCGTGTCTTCCATATTTTGTGGAATGCCACTTATAGCCTTATATTATATATTAACTATAGATAGTCACAACGTGCACGCTTATGACCCTTTCCAGACAAAGTTATTGGGGGTGCTTAAGTATATTCCTTAAAATATATATTTTGCTTTGGTGTTTCATGTGATGGCGAAAGTTTAAATGACCTTTAAGGTATTTATGATCTCAAACAACGGGTATCAGAAAATGGCAATAAATTTGTAAGGTGACAAACAATGAGCGCAGTCAGATTGTCGCCAGTGGTTGACATTAAGTGCAATTAAATTTATGTGGGCTAATAAATAATTTCCACCCACTACATAATGTCACGTGGTTCTCTGGACCTCAGGCTGTTACGTCCAGCGTATCTGCCGCCAATAACAGCTTCCTCAAGTGCACCAGCCAATGGGCCCAAGTGGAAGAAAGGAAGGGGAAGCCACCTGGACAAGTCAAGTTTTTTTACAATAAATCAAAAGAGTATTGGAAATGACTCTGGAGGTGTGTGTGAAAAAAAGTGGTTAAAATGTTAATGATGAACGAAAAAGAAAAGTCTTTAAAATCAAGGTGACGGCAGGTCCCAATGATTATCCAGACCAGGGTGATTTCATCGACGGATCCTACAATAAGGATGGCATCCACAACAAGTACTCCCTTATTTCTCATACAGAATTCGAGTTTAGTCAAAGTCATTTTATTATAAATTACTTCATCACCATATTCGCCTCCAAGTTAAATTGAAAGGAATACAAATTGTATAATTGAAAATGAATACAATTGTAAAATTATTAATTGAAAATGTTAGTGAAAGATATGTGTTTGTCGAAATAAATAATTATGTGAGGAAAATCAAAGATGTCTTTAATATGTAGTCTATAATTAATGCTTATCGTTTAGAAATTAGGTTTATTTACAGGTTGACGCCGGACTCAGATTCCACAATAGGAGGATTATATGTTGGAAGTATGCCTTTGTACGCACTATTATGATCTCGAGTCCAAATGATGGAAATTATTAATTATTAGTTAAATATTATGTTCACCACTAAATTTAGTGTCTTTTTCCTCTATTTTTTATGCGATATTTCGTATAATATTTCCACATATAAAATTAATTTTATAGTGATAGATGCATTCGCTCTTGAATTATCGTGGGCGCGCACACACACACATACACACACTTTACCATCTTTCTAAAAGGGCTCAGAATAGATACGGGATAAAAAAAATTACAAAACTTCAAAGAAAGCAAGCATATGTCAGTAAAGTAACGATAATTGTTTCGAGGACGTTATAAGCTTCCTTCTTTAGGTCAAAAAAGCAAGTAAAACAGTATGCGCCCTTAGCAACTACCAAAAGCGAACTGCGGCGAACGCGAAACAAGCAACGTAGTGAAAATTCTTAGGTGTGTAAGTGAAAAGTGTAAGTATCAGTGAAAAAAAAACCCAACCATAAACCTATCACCAGGGGTCGATAAAAGGGTCCAACGATAACTAGTAAGGTGACGACAATTGTTATGAAAGTTTATAACACCCTGGAGGTAATTGTTACCTTACTGACATGTACCTGCTAGACATGTGTTGCAAGTTTTTTTTACTTTCCCTGCAATACATGGTAATGTATAGGGAAAGTATTGGGATCATGACGAAAATCGCAACTCGAGTTTTCGACGGATCTACACGTTTCGAGACCTCTAGAATACGAAAAAACCATTTTTAGCGTGACGTCTGTGTGTGTGTCTGTGTGTCTGTCTGTCTGTGTGTCTGTGTGTCTGTCTGTGTGTCTGTCTGTGCAGATTTTGTATCCACTCTAACTAAAAAACTAATGGACCGAATTTCACAAAATTTTGTAGGTACGTCACTTGTAAGCGGGGCTGGTGCTGATTAGTTTTGGGTACGATTCGGAATTAAAGAACCCGCCTATTTTGTGAAATGGCCCGCAAAAGCTTGTATCCACTGTAGCTGAAAAACTAATGGACCAAATTTCACAAAATTCGGTAGATGAGTCACGTATAGGTCACCCTGGTGCTGATTAGATTTTGGTACGATTCAGAAAAAACCCTGCCTTTTTTGCAAAATGGCCCGCAAAAATTGCGAAAATCTAAAATAAAAAACTGGGTATACTCAAATATATCCATTAAATGCTGATTTAATACGTAATTTTTAACGATGAAAAGAATAAGACCAACCCCATCACACTAGGACTAGCCGTTCTCGAGATATTTTAGTTTTTCGTACTTTCCCTACGCCACCTTTGAAAAAAAGCCCGCTTATCGAATGAGAACGAAAGTTGAATTAAAAGTGAAATAAATTTAGTTAAAATAAAGAGAACGTTAATATAAGTCTGCAGGGAAAGTCATGTGCTGCCCACATCAGATTTTTTCTTCATGAAAAGCAGTTTGATTTATTGTAGATACTGGGTGTCTTTATAATAGTATTTATCCGTTAAGACATCAAATTGAATTAACTGGCCTGTGGTTCAACCCGACTTTCTCGCACAAAAATCAATTTTTAGTAGCTTTTCATTCAAATTTTGCAAGAAATTTTTTGAAAAATCGGTATCATATGTCCAAATTATTACAATTATAGCATGTTATCCTTCACTGTAAAGTGGTTGAAGAAAATAAATTGTTCGATTGATATCATACTTGACAATGTACTTCCCGAGGGGCGAGTAACTTACCCCTAAGGGGGAGGGAGCTAATGACGTAACGAACAAAAAAATTGTATCACTTCTATTTTTCACAACAATGATTCACAACAATCACTATAAAGTATCGTGATCATTGAACCACGAAGAAACCCTTTTATGTATGATTACTTCAAATTTTGCCTTATGCTGCCATATTAAAAAAAATATACAACTTGAAATAAATTTCGAAGTTTTCGCTTGAATTTAAAAAAAAATATTCTGTCTAGCTCTAGATTTTTTGATAAAAAAAAAGCCGGATATAGAGTTTCGTGAAAATCCATTAATGTTTGTGGCCGTTATCGTGTGCTCAAGAAATCGACCACAGACAGTCGGACATCACTTCAAAAATAGTCAAAACGTGTTCAGGGGGGGTCTTAGAACATATATTGGTATCAAAATCTCGAAATCAAAAATTTTCGTGAAAACAGTACTTTTTCAGTATAAGAAAGTAAAAATTTTGGGAAAACAATGATTTCTCTATATAATGATTATCAGAAAGTAAAAATTATTTTATTTCTTTTTAAATGGTTGATAAGTATTCACCATTGCAAAAGAGGACTGACGGATGTCAATACAGAGGAAATGGGGAAGGAATAAATATTTAACGGGAATGACCAAGATGCGCTTGACATGCGAAGTGATGCCAACGGCAGCATTAATTATTTAGGTCACTTCCGAATTAGTAGACGTCGGGGAGGGAATAGTTACAGGAGGGTTAAAAGGGAATGCAATACAGTTAGATAATTGCAATCTATTTGATAATTTCTACTTGATAGTCACATTTAGCAATGGGAGGATTTACGTGGGACTTTAAAGTTTTTATTTTCCATGTAATGCATGTATGCAAAAAATCGGATGTGTCCAACATATGACTTTTTCATATTTTAGAACACTCCGATTTTATGGGAAATCGTTAATACAAATACATAATAGCTTTTTGGTATTAGATATCGTTAACAGTCAGCAAGTTTATCGTTGTCACGGATTAAAATAGGCAAATCAAATGTCATGTAGTTAGCTTTATTATATGTAAAGATTTATTGTAGAACTGTCGATTGTAGCACTGCTGCTGATTATATGTAGCACTTTCCACAGAAGAAAAGAAAAATGTAATATCTCGAAAACGGCTCATGGTGCATTTTGAACAGGAGTGTCCGATTATTTTTGGAATAAAATTACTTGTATGTAGGCATTATGTAGGCATTTGATGATAGTGAACATACCTATTTTATTTTAGATGTTCTCCATTTCGGATCAATAATATGCAATATTTCTAGAAAGACGAATGTTATCATTCTGTAAGTAATGCAATTCGCTTTGTAATAAAAATACATATAAAATGTCTACTTTTGAAATAAATGTAATTCTAATTTTGTAATTATTTTATATTTTTGAAGAAATTAACGAGACTTTCAGATTCCTTGATGAATTTTAAACTTTTGGAAAAATGTTCGTCTGTATGTGTATGGGAGTGTATGCATGTGTATGAGTGTGTATGGTCACAATAATTGAAGTTAGTTACATTTTTCAGAATATTTTTTCCACTTTAAAATCTACATGAAACGCAATCTAATATATGAAATTTGCCGTTCAAATTGGGTCTAAATCACTTCAGTGGTTTTTGAGATTGTGAAGGGTCAACGATTTATCTCCCTCCCCCCACCTACACACAGACCGATAAAAGACTATCATGGTATCTAGGGTCCCCATAAATGACTTTACGGTAAAAATTAGACTTGCGATTAAATCATGATCATCATACTTTTCTTAGGTTACATCGGTTAAATTGAAAGGCTTATCTACCACTAAAAGCATATCTATCAAGAACAGCGGTACAAGTTACAATCAGTGTTTCTTTCAGAACTTTTTAGTTCGGGGGGGGCGAATAAAATTTTAGGGGGAGAAAGTTTTCTATTTGCCCTATATAAATATATCTAAATGCTGTGTCACATAAATTGAAACTAAGTTAACATAAAATGTCTTCGGGGGGGGGGGGGGGGGAACTTACTGAAAAAAAACATTGGTTGCAATCATTAACATTTTACTTTTCTTTAGCACAGCGCGAGGAACTAGAACTGAAATTATATACGTACTTGTTGCAAATCTAACTTGATATTAAGGAGGTACAGGAAACGCGGCAAACCTCCTCTAAGTTATATGCGATGGTTTATAGGAAAAGGATCCAGTTGTCTGTAATTTTACTTCTCTTTAGGAGTAAAATTCCAGACAACTGGATCCAAACGACGGATAACGTTATTTGTACCCATTATACCGACAACTGTATCCTTTAAAGTTTTCAGTGGATTTAGGTAGCCGCATGTTTGTCAAATACGGAACACTATTTCATTATCCTTTGTGTGTCGCCAATTTCGAGAAATTAATATTTTCCATCAAACAGGATTGAGAAGAAAAATCCATTTTTTAAACAAAAAAACCATTGTTTAAACCGTGGTTTAAATCATAGTTTAAACTAAAAAATTGGTTTAAAAACGATGGTTTAAACATTAAACCAATGGGGTTTAAACCACGTTTTTCTCTGTTTTAATATTCTCAGTAATAGCGCAAAATTTGTAAGATAAGTTATACTTGTCGTTAAAGACGTACGGTTTTGTCTTTTAGAAACAGCCTGAAAAGCTGTAATGAACACTGCTCTAAACTTAATTTTGAAATTTCATTGATTATTGGAAATTAATAATTGAAAAATAAACATGTTTTGCATTAAACCGAAGATTTCTGTTCTAATTTATCGATTCATATAATTACAATTCAAAATTATGTTCATGTTCTTTCATATTTCATTTAAAAATATCCTAAATGGCTATTCAAAATAAATTATTTTGCTATGGAAAGCATTCAGTTTAGGGGTCCATAATTATTTACACCTCGAGAGCACTAACAGATTCCAAAATTTTCTGGCGAGCGCTAGCGAACACTCTTTACGCCGCTGGGGGAAATGAACGTTTAAAGCCTGAACTACGGTGTTAGAAAGGAGATAAAATTCCTATGGAATGAAACGTTTGAAAATGCTATAATGCTTTGAGAATTATATTTAGGTGTCGCTAGTGTTAGTAAAGTAGTCACTATAGTTAGTTGACATAACAGAAAGACGTAATATTTAGCATATGCATTTTTAATTATTTTTAAATTAAGGTATGAGTATAATGAGTATAATTAACCAGCCTTTCCATAGTTGTAGAGTACAGAATATATGGAGATAGAAAAAAATTGTAAGGAAAATCATTTTGAGTTCGTAGGAGTATTCTTTATTAGTTCTAATTTGCATTGCGCTAATAATGTAATTTTACATAATGGACAGTTTAAATAAATATTGTAGGCCTTTTGTCATACAAATACATACAATGCAGGATTACTTATCGTACCCCAGCGCCACCTGAATTATTGTCTCAAACGATATTGGCGTTTACTGAGGTTTTACCTCCATGGCCTGAGCATTCGGATTTCACTCTCTATATATACAGCCCGAAGGACCCATCAGTAGCTTTTCAGGCAAAGGATGAATTCTGCAAGTGGGATAGAATCAAGTTCTAAACAGATCGGTTTATGAAGCGCGTCCCACTGCTGGATTTATTCTATAAAGTTATTATCGTTAAAAGGAAGTGATGGATGGCTGAACCACGACGGTAGACGATATTAATCCCCGGAAACTAAGGTATCCGGATGTTCTGAAAGGCTTTCTTCTACATGCATGTATTATTCGGTATTTCTTATAGGTTGCGTGCGGGTTCAGAATGAGTCGGAGTTACGTAGGGGTATTGCCACTATTACGTAAATTGTATTGCCTGTGTAATTTCGGGTATATGTAAAAGGCACCAGGAGTATTGTTTAGTTTGATTATGTCTGGAAAGAAGCTATGTATTTCAGTTAATAAATGTGTTTTTGACCTTTAACTATCTTTGTGTGCATTATTGGCTGTTAGGAATTTAATTATTTGCTTTTAAATTTGGAGTTTGAGTTATGGCATTTTATGTCCAAGATTTAAATACCCTAATGGTTAGTATCTTTACAGCCTCCCCCTCCCCCAGTGCGAAAGGCATTCTAGAGCATAAAAACCTGTTTATAACGTGATGTCTCTCTGTGTGTGTCCTTTTGTGCGTCTGTGCAATGTAGGTACCCACTATGACTCAAAAGCTATTCGTGTCTTGTGGGTTATCCTGCTGCTGACTAGATTCTGGTACGATTCAGAAAAACAGAAGCTTGCAGAGTCCACTTAGGTTATAAGAGCTTCTAATTTCGTCCCGGTAGCTCAAAGGTAGAACGTTATCTGGCCAGTTTGGAGATCCAGGATTCGATTCCAGGTTGGGACAGTAAGGTTCTTCACAATAGTGGTCAAACAAATCAACCCTGTAGGTTAGTGCAAAGATATTGGAGGTGTGAAAGTGACCCTAGTACGACTAGCACGGATTCAGTGGACTCTGGAAGATTGAGCGCCGATTTCAAATTGAGAGGACTATGCAGGATACTAACTTGGCTAAAAATAGCAGTAGCAAGAGGTTAACCTAAGGTAAAAATAGCAGGTGGTAGTCAGTCAGATTGTCAGTTGTCTGTCAATTTGACATTAGAGTGAGGAGAATGCAGAGTCCACTTCAACTATACGGGTTTGCAATATCGTCCCAGTAGTTCAACGGTAGAGCGTCGGCTGACCAGTTCGAAGATCCACTGTTCGATTCGCAGTTTTGGCAGCAAGGTTCCTCACACAGTACTTGCCTTCCTAAAAATTAAAAATCTTTTAGGTTTTTAATTTTCGAATAGATCATATTACCATTTAAATATAAATGGAACCTTCCTACGCTGATAATTCATTGAGATGTTCGTAAGACGATTCCTGGTTGGGACAGCGAGGTTCTATATGAACTGACTTTTTTCCCCGAAATTCCCCTCAAAATTGCCGACGTATGATACAAGAAATCAAATATGCGTGAATTTATTGATTAAATGCATGTTACACACGTAATTTATTGAAGAAAAGAGAGTGAGAATAGCTCTACCACTCTTAAGATTAACCGTTCTTACGATATTTCAGTTGTTTGGCATATTCGCAAAGCCGCCATTTAAAAGTACGACTAGTTGCCAAATAAAAACGAAAAATTGAATTAAAACTGAAAATTCGGTGTCACTTTTCTGAGACCAGAAATTAATCTCACACTTTGGTGAAACAACTTTATGCAGTTTATTTATAATGGTCAAAACGGCAAACAATACTGACAGTCTGAATGTCGCCGAGTTTTACAACCCGTGAACCTAAAGGTTAGCAAACCATAAATTTAGGAGCGCCATGACAGAGGGGGTCGACCTGACCCTTACGAGGATGTGGAATGGTTCCATTGGTTAAATAAGTAACCAATGGAAAAAGGAGCTTTTTGCGTCACACTGAATGCTACAAATGAAAGCAAGGGGGAAATGACACCCCCGAAAAAGGAGAAACCACAACCTGTGACCGAAGAAGAACGACCAGTGGAAAAAAGATACTGTGTGATGACTTAAGAACGAGGAGAGCAGATACTAATATGACTTAATAACGACTGATTGGAGACTGGTGAATATTGGTGCGACGTGATGACTTGTGCAGTTACTTAATTATGACTTGTGGAGAGAACAGCATAAGAGCATGAAATAAGTGGAGTGTTTGAGTCAGCAGTGGTCGACGAAGTTACGAGTGGATGCATTACACTACGAGTTAATGCGAGTAACTATATACGAGATTAACCACGTGCTGCTAACAAGGCCCAAATTGAAGGTATGTGTTCCTCAAATATCCACAGGTTATTAAATACGTTAGGTATATGGTTAAGGGTCTCACATGCTATCTCCTCTCACATGCTATCTTCCTAAATGATTAATAAGCATGTAATTATCGTAATTGAAATTAATAAGTATTTTATGTTTTTAATAAATATGTTAATGTTAAAATGGTTCAGTCAATGAGTATTATAATAATTAATAATTCCTTTACAGGACTCGCAAAAGTAAATAATTTGAGGGTTTATAGCGGCGCAATAAGCAATGTACAATAATAATTCCACTATATGAGATTTTACGGCCATGTCAAGAGATATGATAGATTAATGATAATTAATCGAAAAATTCAACTTTAAGTATATATATTTTAAAAGGTGTGCCACAACTTTAAATAAATATCCATATAATTTTTTGAAATTATGAATGAAATAAAATGCATTATGAAATTATGATTGCTAAAAATTATGATATTGATGAAATTATGATTGCATTATGAATGAAATAAAAAAAACGAATTTGAGTTTGTAGTGAAAGTCACGTTCTGCACACATCAGGTATTATACGAGTACAGGAGATGGGCGAGTGAAGCCACAGATACATTTCTTCTTGCCTCTGATGCAGAGAAGCCATTAGAAGTTCAAAGGTACACGAGATCCTTTCAATAATGCAGCGGAAGAGCGAGGTGTAAATTCTTAATGGGAACTAACGAGATGCGTTAGACAGGTAAAGTGATGCATCTACTAATTATTCACGCTACTTACGAATGAATGAAGTGGCGTCAGATATTTATTATTGGTGGGGTTATTTTCTTGATAAAATTTTAATACAGTTATTATTGTTTCGTAACATTTTAATGCAGTTAATTATTGTTTCTTTTTTTGGTTTTCCTTACTGTATAGCGTGTGTAGCAAGACTGTATAGCGTGTATAGCAAGAGTGCAGAGAGCAAATGTCCCCAAAATTTTCTGACCCCATCAGGAATTTCTCGACTTTTTATCGACCCCATCTATTACATAATTACAGTAGGACAAGCAAAATAAAAATATGCTTATGTGATCTTGTAGATTGTTAATGTTACACTTTTTATTATTTATAATATGTACGTCTAATATAATTATATCTAATCTCATGCAATATATATATATATTTCAAATGGCCAGGTACTTGACTTCCATCATTCGCCTATATATCGGCCAGGAACGTGAGCCATTTAGCTCTCCTAGGACGTTGCCCAAGGCGCACCAGAGGGGGGCGGAAACACTGCGCCCAACAACACAACATCTATGGCTTACGTGGGACTCGAACCCACAACGCGGCGATCGAACGATCGCTTGGAAACGCTCGCCTTGACAGCTCGACTACCGCGTCGGCTCATGCAATATATTAAAATTTTATTAAGTTAGTAAAATTGACTGACATTGTCAATGTGAAGGGTGTGCACGATGACTTATATAAACTACCCTAATTTAATTTTCTGACAACACCGGGTACATTTTGTAGTAAAAATGAAATAACATTTTTATAGCAATTCACGAAAAAATATTCAAACTGTGTTGCAAACAATGTTATGAACAGATTTGTGTTGAATTATTTTCTTTTAAAATGTTAGTGCTCATTTTGTAAAGATATTATATATTGCATTTTGCTATTTCTTAAGATAGTTTGTTCCAGTAATTCTTTATTATTATATTAAGAGATATTTAGTTATTAATTATATTAGGGATTTTTAATTAACTTTTTCCATCGATTCCCAAACGACCCCTGAGCCCGGATCCATCCCTAACAATATCATATCGACCCCTGGGTCTCGATTAGTTTCCTTCCTAAATAACGAGATTCTATTTTGATTTTAATAAGAAGCGCCGCAGTCTCTCGTGTAACTTTCGGCCAAGAACTTCTCTTTAAGGGGATATGTCAGCCAGCTATAAGTTTTGATATTTTTGATTTTTAAAGCATTAGATCTTTAAAGCATTTTCGTGTTTTTCATCTTTCCCTTATGCCCAGGCGTATTAAAGGTTTATAATATTGTACATGTAATATTATTGATTTTCTGTCAACTGAAATAATTCAAAAATTATTAAATTTCCTACACACATAGTATAATATATAGGAAAAGTATTCTGATGGGCTCGAATCAAACGTTTCTGGAGTGATATATATATATATATATATATATATATATATATGTGTGTGTGTGTGATTTAGTGAATGCGATATATCATAAACGATTGGAGCGTTTCGAATGGGATTTGGCACGATTTTTGGCACTATTATAACAACATCCAATTTATATACTATGCCAAGACAGAGCAATTGTATCAAAAATTTAAGCAAAGAATACTAGAAAAGAATATTGCAGTAATATTAGCAAGGTCTGTTCAGGGGACAAATCTTTGAGGGTTGTTGTTGAGACCTAGATCGTCCGACCTACCAGAAAGGTGTAAGGTAACTGTCTGGACGGCCGGGAAGTGTCACCCAATTTAGACCGAAACCCAGTGGGGGAGGCATCCACAAGGACCGTACCCTCCCTCCTTCCCTTACCACCAACCTCTCGGAAGGACTTTCGGACCCACATGTTTAACGTGATCGTACTCCGCATGAATACGGCGGCAGTTGTGGCAGCGTGCAAATTCAGCGCGCAAACCACCGGGCTACCGCGCCCGAAATGTGCCAACAGTACGCGGTGTTCCTAGGTGGTCATCCACCCAAGTATTATCCGCGCCCGATGCTGCTTGACTTCGGTGATCTAACGAGAACCGGTGTTTAAATCTTTGTGGGTGTGGTTGCTCTTGCTTTGTATTCCTACGAAGCAGGCTGTTTTATGTCTTCCCAAACTGGTTGACATCGTTGCTGATTTTCTTTGATTTGTTGAAATAAAATTTTACATTTCAGTTAATATTGATTCAAAATATAACGAGTTTTACAGTCAGTGGAACGGACACATTTTGTTAAGTGGGAAGGGAGTATCTAAGGAGTCATACGCTAATTATGTTAGGAAGTTCTGCAGTAAATAATAACATTGATCGGGAGAAATGCGTGGCCCACGACTGTCAGATATTTCAGGCCTGCAAGAGGTGCAAAGAGATGGGAGGGAATCCTGTGCATAACTTTTTGATGGCGTCATATGATGGGCTTAACATCCAGTTATTTATGTTCATTGAAATGAGATATTCTTTGTATCACAGGAAATAACAATCTCATGTGGGCACAACACGACTTCCCTACATAATGCAATCACTTCACTTGTTTTACAACAAACTAATGATGTATTGTACAACATCCGTGGAACAATGTTTTTAACATTGAATTACTTGTATATTAACAATGGGCATTTTTCTGGATGCAACGGATAAAGCTGTTTCGAAATACCAACTTATATTTCGCGCAAATCTAACTTGATAATTAGAAATATGGCTAGCATCTGCTTAGCAGCGTGGTCTTACTGTAAAATATCTTAATCATTAGAAGATATTGAATTTTCTTGGATTTTGGATTCAATTTCTTTGATTGCGCTTTATTTTTACTAATTTGGTAACATTGTAAAAAAGTCGTAGAGAATGTGTAGTCGTAGGAAGAGAGAGCTGTAGAATGTATATAGAGAAAGTAAAAATTAAATTAGTAATTATTTAAAATTGTATCGATTTTTAGTTTTTAATAGGTTTCTTTTGCTTTTGATGACATACTTTTTAAATGTACCAACTCGCCAAAATTTATAAAATCGGTAAATTACTAACAATTGCTGGGAGTGGGGAGGTTAAGTTTTGGTTTGTTTGTCAAATATTGTATAAAAACGATTAACCTTTTGCTTACGGGTGGGGCAGCGTTAATCACAAACGAAGAACCTCTTAAAAAGACAAGTATTTGACATACCCTATCCCAGAAGTTCGATGGACGCCAATGTCTGCAAAGGGGGATCGAACTGTTTGGGATAGGGTATGTCAAATACCTGTCTTGTTGAGAGGTTATTCCTTTGTGATTGACGCTGTCTATTTGGCATACCCTATCCCAAACAGTTCGATCCCCTTTCGCAGACATTGGTGTCCATGGACGCCAATACCTGCAAAGGGGGATTGAACTGCTGGGATAGGGTATGCCATATACCTGTCTTTTTAAGAGGTTCTTCGTTTGTGATTGATGCTGTCCTACCCGTAAGCAAAATGTTAATTTTATGCATGGTTCCTAGGAAAGTTCCTTAGCATCTTATTACCTTTGTAAGAAAAGGTCCGTGAGTATACACGTTAGGTCTATCTCGGTTAAGGTGAGCGTGCCGGATGGAATATGAGTGATGTCGGCAGCCTTATCTGACAATATAAAAAGTTAGGAATACGAACTCGGCAATAAAACGAGATAGAATGTAAGCAGAAAAAATATAAATTACAAAGTTGTAGAGGATTATCTAATGAGTAGAAATCAACACCAGGAACTTGCGAAACGCATATAAGGAAAGAAAAAGTCGTATCATCAGGGACTGTATCACGGTGAGATCTGCAATGCTTATCATTGCACCTTATCACATTCTTTCTCCGATTGAAATGTGGTGAAGGGGGAGTGGTATTTTGAACCGACTGTAGATTGGATTTCTGTGCATATAAGTGTTGCGTATTTTACCATTCCCAAATTTGACAGAAATTAGCCAATAACCTATTATGTCAAATAATTGTCTTTTGTAACAGTTTTATTGCCGAATGCTATTCACTAGACCATGTTCACCTTTGTAGTTAGCATCTTTCGTCTCTCTGGCTATGTTGCTGAAATGGTCAGCCTAACTTGTTAAATTCTCCGCTCGGGTTGCTGCCATCACTTTAATTTGATCGGACATGGTTACTTTACTATAGATACACCTAGCGTGTACACTCATAGACCTTTCCTTATAAAGTTGTTGTAAGTGCTTAAAGCTTTCCCAGAGACCCCGTAACTGTAAATTGTTATAATTGAATGAAAAAGCTTACTCCTTCGCTCAAAGTCCCGCAACATTAGACAAACATAAAAATATGAGAATAAATATATTTAAGTCTATTCATTAAATATTTCATAACGAAATTTTTAATGGCAAATCGCATAAAATCATCCCCATTATGTTTAGATATAAGACTATTCTCAATACCTTTTACATTTTTAGAATTCAATTTAGGACTATTTCAAAACATGTCAATTCGTAGAATGAAATAAAAAATCATTTGAAACTGTAAATTCTCGATGTAATTTAAAATGATAATACATTTTATTTGTAATTTCGTTAGTAATGTGTTTAAAGAATAAAAGAACGAAAAATGGATTGAAGTCATATGGGACACATTCATTATTCTGCCTCTATCAGAATTTTTTTTGCAACACATTTATTTATTTAGACCATGTTTTAAAACCATCATGAATTCTATAAAATATTCTCTGTTTATCCACAGATGGTGTATATTTGACGGTTTTCAGGAAAATAAATGTCAGACGTGCGTCTCATGCGAGAAGTCGTTTCTGTCAACTCCCGTTTCCATGCCCATGGGACATTTATTCGATTTTCCATTACAATGTCAACTACAACTTCTCAAAATTTATCAGCTCCGCAAAAACTGTGCAAACACGAATGTCAGACTTTTGTGAGCGTTGGGTATGGCGCAGAAAATGCAAAAAAGCACATGATCGCTTTTAGGCATACTGGGGGAGAATGACGTTGGCAATTGAGAGGTAGGTGTCTGTTTCATGTAGTGTATGATAAAAGATAGCTTCACTGCCAGGGAATTGTGATTATCAGATTTATGTTAATCGGTGTACTGGAATTTTTGCTTTTTTATTTCCCTCCAATAAGTGGTAATGGAGAGGGATGTATTTGAAGAGGGTCGCAAATTAGAATTAGAAATTTCGACGAATTTTATGCATTTTGAACACTTTAGGATATTAATGAAATATATTCAACGTGTAAAATATATGTATCCACTGTAGCTGGAAATCTATCTGACACCCTGGAGCCGGTTACATTTTGGTATGATTCGGAAAAATATAATAGGACAATTTTTTTTTAAATAACTTTTAAAAATTAACAAAATTTGAAGTAAAAATCATACTGTACATAAATGTTCTAGTTAAATGCTGTTTTTCATACGTTAGGTATATAAAAAATTGTCTAACGTATTTTTGTCGCTTCAGATCCTTAGAAACACCCTTGATCCAAAGGACTGAACCTCTCTATTCACTTATAGTGTAGATCAGTGTTTCTCAACTTTTCATGCTTCACGTACCTCTGGAAATGTGGATGTAACTGGCATACTCCTTGTATAGACAGATGAAACTTTTGTTTATAGTATAAAATTAGAAATAAAATAAAACACACACGTTATATATATATATATATATATATATATATATATATATATATATACGCACATATACAGAGTGTTTCAAAACTAATGGAGCACATTTTAAGGGTGTTGTTGTTGTTGTTGTTGAGACCCAGACCGTCCGACCTACCAGAAAGGTGTAAGGTAACTGAATGGACGGCCGGGAAGTGCCACCCAATTTAGACCGGAACCCAGTGGGGGAGGCATCCACAGGGACCGTACCCTCCTTCCCCTACCACCAACCTCTCGGAAGGACTTACGGACCCACATGTTTAACGTGATCGTACTCCGCATGAACACGGCGGCATTTGTGGCAGCGTGCAAATCTAGCGCGCAAACCACGGGGATACCGCACCCGAGATGGCCAACAGCACGCGGTGTTCCGAGGTGGTCACCCACCAAGTACTAACCGACATTTTAAGGGTGTTGAAGACCCAGGCCGACCGGCTCGTCAGCAAGGACATGAGCAACCGATTAGTCGGCCGGAGACATTTTAACATTTTAAGGGTGTGATAGAACACATTGAAGTAAGCACTTTTTGTCAAAGAATGCATGGTTGCAAGTTAAGAAGTTAGGTGCTAGAGCACGATTTCTATTTCCCCAAACATGCTGTCTTTCACAACTCAAAGACATATATAAGTGGTAGTTTTTTGTACGCAGTGTCATTAGCGGCTGTAATCAGTATACGAATGAGGAGAATGTGGATATGCATTTCGTCTATACTCTCGCCAACGGTAATAGAAGGGGAGTTCAAAAGCTTTACCGAGAGTGTTTCCTCAACAGGCATGCGTTGGATCACAGAATGTTCTATCGCTTGCATCGCTAACTGGCCGAATGTGGAGCATTCATTGCCGCCATGCAAGATACAGGTCGTATGTAAGAAGTGCCAGAACGCCGGACGTGTCAGAAGAGTTTTTACGTCATGTAGAAGTTCATCCTGACACCAGCAGAGAGCTGTAGGTTGTAGCACAGGTGTACCCGATACTGTGGTGCGTGTGTCTGGGGAAATGGAATCTGGGGATATGCAATATGTCTGGGGAAATGAAAAGTTGTCAATCATCAAACTAAATAATTGAAACACGACTACCATGCCGAAAAAAAGAAATGAAAAGCACTAGGCTAAAATTGGAGGGTAGCTCAGATTAGATTCTTCTTCAGGTCTGAGAATCCAACCTAAATAAACCCAAACCAATGCTTGTTTTGGATATGGCAATATTTAGTTATTATAAATAACCATAGCCCAGACTACAAGCATAAATAGAGGATAAAAATTGAAGAATTATTAAGAAATTAAGTATTATTATGAACTGTGAGGCAGATTCCTGGATTCTCGTGTTTAGCAGGTGATCAGACATATATTAAACATTTTATTCATATATTACATATATCAGTAAACACAGAACATTACATAAACATCAACAGCAGTAGGCTAAAATTGGAGGTTAACTCATATTATATTCTTCAGGTCTGAGAATCCAACCTAAATAAACCCAAACCAATACTTGTTTCGGATATGGCAATATTTAGTTACTATAAATACCATAGCCTAGCCTACAAGTATAAATAGAGGATAAAAATTGAATTATTAGGAAATCAAGTATTACTATGAACTGTGAGGCAGGATTCCTGGATCCACGTGTTTAGCAGGTGATCAGACATACATTAAATATTTTGTAGTATTATGATAATTTTAAAAATATTACCGAGGAATGTATCGCATTTTAGAGATGTTTAAACCAGGCAATTTATATTTCAATGCCGTTATTGAATGAAGTTCATTTTTTTCGATGAAGGTTTAAGTTTTCAAATATAATAAATTAATGTAGTACTGTGATGATTTTAAAAATATTATCGAGGAAGGTGTCGCATTTTAGAGGTGTTTCAATAAAATTGTATTGAAGTTGGAAAGTGTTTCATAATCAATGCTTTATGCATGATTGATTTTTCTTGTTTTTAATGTAGAGAAATTATTAAAACTCAGTTTTACTTTATACATTTTAACAAAAAGAATGAAAATATGCAATTGTCTATTGTACTCATAGAAAATGTTATAGCAAAATAAGTATTTTTTTCTATAACCATGTAAGCAGGACGTAGATAAAAGAAAAACAAAATAGGAGGGTAAATCTTCTTCTGAGTTTCTTGTCAATTTCTGTAGTATTATTCTTAAATTAATAAACGATTTCTGATACATCCCTTTTAATTGTTGTAACCGGGACCGTATATTTTACTTTTGCATAGGAATCCAGGCAAGGGTTACGGCGGCTTTGCCTTCTATAAGAAATAAAACGAATTCTGACAGTTTAGTCAATTATAGAAAATTAGCATTATTTGGGAAATATCTTCAAGATTCAATTGAAGGGGTGTGACAGTGATTAGCGGGAGGGAATTGTACTTAGACGATCCGAGTTCGATTCCTGCCTCTGCTCAAACCGTCCTGTGTTCACGTGGAGTACAGGCACTTTTAATACGTGGGTCCCTAAGTATTTTCGAGAGATTGGTGGTAGGGGATGGAGGGTGCGGTCTTTGTGGATTCCACCCCTACTGGGTTCCGGTCTAAATTGTGTGGCACTTCCCGGCCGCCCAAACAGATACCTTGCACCTCCGGGTATATCGGATAGACTGGGTTGAAGATTCAATCGTGAGCTTCCCAAGATATCGTAATCTTCCCAAGATATCATGTTCATAGCTACGCGAAATAAGGGCTCGGTAAATCTGGGGGTCCGAAAATCCTTCCGAAGGGTTGGTGGTAGGGGTAGGAAGGTAAGATCCCTGTGGATTCCAATCCCACTGGGTTCCGATCTAAATTGGGTGGCACTTTCCCTGCCATCCAAACAAATACTTTTACACTTTCGGGTATGCCGGACGGTTTGGACTAGAGAGAAGGAAAGATTCAATTGTGAATTATTGGAACATGTATAACTTATGTTTATAACCAGACCCACGTTTGACCACTTCCATTTTTACCATTCCGAGTTTTCTTGGAGCATTAAGGGTTTAATTGCATCAAATATGAAAGATTGGTGGTACTTTTTTAAGCAGTTTTATTTATGAATCATTAGTTATGCAGGTGCTAAAATGACTAATAAAGATAAAAAAAGTTAAATAGCCTTTCGATGTGTATTTCATTTTGGCACTAATTCTGGCATATCATGTATAAATTTCATTTTTCCTTTATTTATAGACCGAAAGATTATATGTACAATTTTTCAACTGAAACTATTTGGATAGTTCTTAGTTATGTACAAAACGGATAACATTAGTTTATACGAAAAATTTTAAACTAAAATATTTTTATGTACTCATCATATATTTCGGTAATATTTTAAAATTATATTTCATATGTAAAATGGTTTCTTTTAATGGAAGTTCCATGTATATAATTAAATCTAATCTAGAACCGCTACGTCGAATAAAGTCGTAACTATTTGAAATATGTAGAACAGAGATCGAGCTAGAATTTTCCCAGCAGAGTTAAAAATACTCCGTGACTTGATTTGAAGGAGTATTTTGCTTTCCAGAGGAGTAATTTTTAACAAATGTACAATTACCCTAAAAAATTTTTTTTTTGTTTACAAAATCGGTGCGTAAAAATACGCATGACTTAATTTATAAAGCGTATTTGCTTATTTTAAAGCATGAAATACGCGTGTTGAGGCGTTATCTCGATCTCTGATGTAGAATATATAATCGTGGATCATCCTCTTCTGAACATATTGTCTAGCGATAAGGAAACGTATTGCGCGGCACGAAGCTTCACCGTGTAGATCACAAATAATTTCATTTAACATTGCAAATGAAGGTTAATAGATAAAAGTGGAACTCACCAAAAATTGATCAGATTTTTGTCTTATAAAATACTTTAATTGAATAAAAATTAAAAGCATTAATCAATACTTACAGGAAGCGTGAGAATCATCCAGGACTTGAGAGACTGCCATCAGTCGTCAACTAAATCAACAGTAACGCAGATAAGAAATAAAAAATGTCTTACATAACCAACATAAGCATATGAATTTAGCACTTTACATAAACATATGTCGTACATCGCGCTTTACATAAGCATTGTGTGCTTTTCATAAGCATTGTATGCTTTTCATAAGCTTATGCATTTAGCGCCATACCGCTTGCAAAGAAATGAGTGTTTTAATCAGAAACGATTTGAGGTATTTGATTTTTTATTTCAATAGCAAAGAGAAAAATTTATACAAAAAATTATGAGTTGAACATAATTTTTTTTATACTGGTAGCATTTCGAGTGTTCGTGCAGGTAATTTTACGACTTATAAGTACAGTTAAATTTTTATACAACTAGCAAAGAGCCGGATATGGAATGGCCTTGAGCATATGAAGTATGTCGTGAAAGATTTCAAATTAAAACTTAATTTAACAAATAATTATGAAATTGAAAGTATAACCAATTAATTTTTATATTTGAGAATCCTAATTTAAAATAACATTTAAGTTTTTAGGATTTGAATATAAAATTAAACAAATTAAAATACAGGAAAACAATGAAATCAAAGAATCACATTGGTTAAATCATAATGCAAGTAAGTGAACACGCTTTGATTAGCTGTTTAAAAGTTGTTTGCAAGCTATATGTAGGAAGCATAGTGAGCATACGCAGATTAAAAAGGTGGTTTTCGCCTTGTTACAGTACGTTGGGAGAATTGAAATTGTCATTCGGCAAATTTGCGTGCAATTTAAGTACGCATACAAAATTTCATCTTCCTATCTATTGTAGTTTTCGACTGAAAAGGATACTGAAATACAGGCAAACTCAGATTTTGTTTCGTTAGAAATGGAGAATGGTCTTCTCTTTGCTCGTCTATACTAAAGAATAACAGACTTTTTAAAATGTTGGTTTAACTGCTCTTGAGTAGTGCTCTGAAGCACATAATTTTCAAACAACAGGTTCCGGGTTTGCTAATAATAGTACAGATAGTAATGCTAATAATAGTACAGATATTTAAAATGATGCCTGTTAAAATTACATCGTACCATTACAAAAAAAAAGAAAAAAGAGAGAGAGAGAGAGAAGAAGAAGAAGAAGAAGAAGAAGAAAAAAGAGAAAAAAAAATATATATCATAAATACACCGTAAAAAAAGCTGATGTGGGCAGCACATGACTTTCCTTATATAATGCAACGAATTTACTACTTTTACAGTTAAAAAAATGTTATTCTTATAATAGATACTTATATTCTTTCCAAGATATTGAATTTTCTTCAATTAGTCGTCATTTTCATTGATTTAGCGTCATTTTTATACATTTGGCGAGATTCTCGTTAACTTGGCAACATTTAAAAATGTCGCCAAGTTGGCGACATTTCGCTAAATTCGTCCAAAATGTGCAATATCTCGAGAACGGTTCATGTTAGCGTTCTAAAATTTATGTCAATCGTTTTCTAATGAAAAATTACATAAGAAATGTCTATTTGCATGACTTTATTAGTGGTTTTGATTTTTTGACGATTTTTTCAAAATTTCACTCGAAAATGTAGGGGGGGGGGGTTCTGAACATTCGATTCCGTATAAAAACAATAGGCTTCCAGTGTTTACGGAGTGTGATTTTTGTACCAATTTCATTCGAATCGCTCCATTCGTGCGTGAGATATCGTCTCCACAGACTCACTGACACATACGCACATACACACACACATTCTTTCACACACACACACACACACGCAGATATCGCTTCAAAAATGTTTGATTCGTGATCAGGGATGCTTGAAACGTGCTCTCCCGTTGAAAACTCCGGGGCGGTCAAAGTCGGGGTCTAACAATCTTTCCAGACCTTACAGAAGCCCCGGCTGTTTTTTTGAATATTTACAGTAAGAATAAATATGAACATTTTCAGCATTTTTATTGTTCTACTTTATAGTAAGAATAAATATGCACATTTTCAGCCATTTTATTGTTCTATTGTATGTAGTAAGAATAAATATGCACATTTTCAGACTTTTTATTGTTCTATTTTATAGTCAGAATAAATATGCACATTTCCAGCACTTTTATTGTTCTATTTTAAAGTAAGAATAAATATGCACATTTTCAGTCATTTTATTGTTCTATTTTATAGTAAGAATAAATGCGCACTTTTTAGCACTTTTATTATTCTATTTTATAGTAAGAATAAATATGCACATTTTTAGCATTTTTATTGTTCAATTGTATGCAGTAAAAATAAATATGCTCTTTTTCAGCCTTTTTATTGCTCTATTTTAAAGTAAGAATAAATGTGCACATTTTCAGCACTTTTATTGTTCTATTTCATAATAAGAATAAATATGCACATTTTTAGCATTTTTATTGTTCTGTTGTATGCAGTAAGAATAAATATGCTCTTTTTCAGAATTTTTATTGTTCTATTTTATAGTAAGAATAAATATGCTCTTTTTCAAATTTTTTATTGTTTTATTTTATAGTAAGTATAAATATGCACATTTTCAGCCGTTTTATTGTTCTATTTTATGTAGAAAGAATAAATATGCACATTTCCAGACTTTTTATTGTTCTATTTTATAGTAAGAATAAATGCGCACTTTTTAGCACTTTTATTATTCTATTTTATAGTAAGAATAAATATGCACATTTTTAGCATTTTTATTGTTCAATTGTATGCAGTAAAAATAAATATGCTCTTTTTCAGCCTTTTTATTGCTCTATTTTAAAGTAAGAATAAATGTGCACATTTTCAGCACTTTTATTGTTCTATTTCATAATAAGAATAAATATGCACATTTTTAGCATTTTTATTGTTCTGTTGTATGCAGTAAGAATAAATATGCTCTTTTTCAGAATTTTTATTGTTCTATTTTATAGTAAGAATAAATGCGCACTTTTTAGCACTTTTATTATTCTATTTTATAGTAAGAATAAATATGCACATTTTTAGCATTTTTATTGTTCAATTGTATGCAGTAAAAATAAATATGCTCTTTTTCAGCCTTTTTATTGCTCTATTTTATAGTAAGAATAAATGTGCACATTTTCAGCACTTTTATTGTTCTATTTCATAATAAGAATAAATATGCACATTTTTAGCATTTTTATTGTTCTGTTGTATGCAGTAAGAATAAATATGCTCTTTTTCAGAATTTTTATTGTTCTATTTTATAGTAAGAATAAATATGCTCTTTTTCAAATTTTTTATTGTTTTATTTTATAGTAAGTATAAATATGCACATTTTCAGCCTTTTTATTGTTCTATTTTATGTAGAAAGAATAAATATGCACATTTCCAGACTTTTTATTGTTTTATTTCATAGTAATCATAAATATGCACATTTTCAGTCATTTTATTGTTCTATTTTATAGTAAGTATAAATATGCACATTTTCAGACTTTTTATTGTTTCTTCTTAGTAAGAATAAATATGCACATTTCCAGCACTTTTATTGTTCTATTTTATAGTAAGAATAAATACGCACATATTCAATCTTTTTATTATTCTATTTTATAGTAAGAATAAATGTGCACATTTTCAGCACTTTTATTGTTCTATTTTATAGTAAGAATAAATATGCTCATTTTTGGCATTTTTATTGTTCAATTGTATGCAGTAACAATAAATATGATCATTTTTAGAATTTTTATTGTTCTATTTTATAGTAAGAATAAATATGCTCTTTTTCAGAATTTTTATTGTTCTATTTTATAGTAAGAATAAATATGTTCTTTTTCAAATTTTTTATTGTTTTATTTTATAGTAAGTATAAATATGCACATTTTTAGCCTTTTTATTGTTCTATTTTATGTAGAAAGAATAAATATGCACATTTTCAGACATTTTATTGTTCTATTTTATAGTAAGAATAAATATGCACATTTTCAGTCATTTTATTGTTCTATTTTATAGTAAGTATAAATATGCACATTTTCAGACTTTTTATTGTTTTTTTGTTTAGTAAGAATAAATATGCACATTTCCAGCACTTTTATTGTTCTATTTTATAGTAAGAATAAATACGCACATTTTCAGTCTTTTTATTATTCTATTTTATAGTAAGAATAAATGTACACATTATCAGCACTTTTGTTCTATTTCATTGTAAGAATAAATATGTACATTTTTAGCATTTTTATTGTTCTATTGTACGCAGTAAGAATAAATATGTTCTTTTTCAGAATTTTTATTGTTCTATTTTATAGTAAGAATAATTATGCACATTTTCAGCCTTTTTATTGCTCTGTTTTATGTAGTAAGAATAACGTGCACATTTTTAGTACTTTTATTGTTTTATTTTATATTAAGAATAAATACTCACATTTTTAGCCTTTTTATTGTTCTATTTTATGTAGTGAGAATAAATATGATCACTTTCAGACTTTTTATTGTTTTTTTTCAGACTTTATATGCTCTTTTTCAGAATTTTTATTGTTCTATTTTATAGTAAGAATAATTATTCAGACTTTATATGCTCTTTTTCAGAATTTTAATTGTTCTATTTTATGGTAAGAATAATTATGCACATTTTCAGCCTTTTTATTGCTCTGTTTTATGTAGTAAGAATAATGTGCACATTTTTAGTACTTTTATTGTTTTATTTTATATTAAGAATAAATACTCACATTTTTAGCCTTTTTATTGTTCTATTTTATGTAGTAAGAATAAATATGAACATTTTTAGACTTTTTATTGTTCTATTTCATAGTAAGAATAAATATGCACATTTTCAATCATTTTATTGTTTTATTTTATAGTAAGTATAAATATTCACATTTTCAGAACTTTTATTGTTCTATTTTATTTAAGATGTGTTAGTTTACCTGTTATCGATAAACTTAAATATTAGTACAGTAGTATATAGTATATTAGTACAATAATAAATACTAGTAGTAGCAAATGCTAGTAAATAGTATATTATTTTGAAAAACTACTGTTGTATGAAATGTACAAAAAGGTAAAAAGGTAAAAAGGACATTACAAAAGGTAAAAAGGACATGGTAAAATTTAAACGGACATGTTAAAATGTAAGTTTTGGTTCAAATAAGAATATAACTGAACACTTACTGTGTGGAAAATATTTATCATTAAAAAAGGTAAAAAATGACTCAGGAAGACCTTGAACGGCTACATTTAGATCTTTATATGTAACAGGGGTCAAAATTTTATGCAATATTTACAATCGTTTGTTATAAAGTGTAATGGAAATTGGATATGTCGTCTGATTTTATGTTCTTTAGATAATTCTGAATTAAAATATAGTATGCAAGGGCTTCTTAGTTCTTTTTTTATCTTTTTATAATGAAAGCTTAAATAGTTTCTTGTTCTAGTCTTTCTCACGTTTCATTCACCCTAGTGGTTAAACTGCTGAGCTTCGAACACTCCAACTTGTTGATAGTGAGTTCTGTCCTCACCTGAAACGCTGTGCGTTTTTCGATTACAGTTTTAGATAATGAATAAACAATGTTGTCAGGGTAACAGATTTTGTGGTTTAATCCCCCGATTAATTTTAATCAACGATGTAGTAAGATATTTATATAGTTAAAATAAAACAGTTTTGCATCGACAGTCGTAGCGCAGCGATAAAGTGCCCCTGTAACAGCGTGAAGCGAATGTTTTTGCCGAGGGTTCTGTCCCCCTCAAATATCAACAGCGTGTTTTCAGATTATTTAAACATACATGGTAAAATGTAAGTTTTGTTTCAAATAAGAATATAACTGAATATTTACGGTCTGGATAATGCTCATCATTAAAAAAGGTAAAAAATAACCCAGGAAGACCTTGAAGAGTGCTAAATTTTAATTTAGAACTTTATATGTAACAGGTCAAACTTTTATGCAATATTTACAATCGTTTCTTATAAAGTGTAATGGAAATTGGATATAACGTCTGATTTTATGCTCTTTATATAATTCTGAATCAAAATATAGCATGCAAGGGCTTCTTAGTTCTTTTTTTAATCTTTTCATAATGAAAGGTTAAATAGTTTCTTGTTCTAGTCTTTCTCACGGTTCATACACCCTAGTGGTTAAACTGTTGAGCTGCGAACACTCCAACCTGTTGATAGTGAGTTCTGTCCTCACATGAAACGCTCTGCGTTTTTCGATTACAGTTTTTAATGAATATACAGTGTTGCCAGGGTAACAGATTTTGTGATTTATTCCCCCGATTTATTTTAATCAAAGATGTAGTGAGAGATTTATATAGTTAAAATAAAACAGTTTTGCATCGACAGTCGTAGCGCAGCGATAAAGTGCCCCTGTAACGGCGTGAACCGAATGTTTTTGTCGAGGGTTCTGTCCCCCTCAAATATCAACAGCGTGTTTTCAGATTATTTAAACAGACATGGTAAAATATAAGTTTTGTTTCAAATACGAATATAACTGAATATTTACCGTCTGGATAATGCTCATAATTAAAAAAGGTATAAAATGACCCAGGAAGTCCTGGAATGGCTACATTTTAATTTAGAACTTTATATATAACAGGTCAAAATTTCATTCAATATTTACAATCGTTTGTTATAAAGTGTAATGGAATTTGGATATAACGTCTGATTTTATGTTCTTTATATTATTCTGAATTAAAATATAGCATGCAAGGGCTTCTTAGTTCTTTTTTTATCTTTTCATAATGAAAGCTTAAATAGTTTCTTGTTCTAGTCTTTCTCACGATTCATACAGCCTAGTGGTTAGAGAGTTGAGCTGCGAACACGCCGACCTGTTGATAGCAAGTTCTGTCCTCACCTGAAACTCGGATGCTCTTTTCTCGATTACAGTTTTAAATAATAAATAAACAATGTCGTCAGGGTAATAAATTTTGTGGTTCATTCCCCCGATTTATTCTAGTCGACAACTGAGCGAGAGATTTATATAGTTTAAAACAAGTTTGTATCACCAGTCATAGCGCAGCGGTAAAGTTCCCCGGTAATAGCGCGAAGTGATTGTTTTTGTCGAGGGTTCTGTCCCCCGTGAGTATTAGCCGCGTTTTTCAAGTTATTTATAAGGACATGTCAATATGTTAAACTTAAATACACCGAGATTAACGCTTCAGTCGTCGTCCTCTTGGCCGAGAGTCTTGGGGCTAGTAAATAGTATATTATTTTGAAAAACCACTGTTGTATGAAATGTAAAAAAGGTAAAAAACGGACATGGTAAAATGTAAGTTTTGGTTCAAATAAGAATATAACTGAACACTTACTGTGTGGAAAATGCTTATCATTAAAAAAGGTAAAAAAAGATCCAGGAAGACCTCGAACGGCTACATTTTAATTTAGAACGTTATATGTAACAGATCAAAATTTTATGCAATATTTACAATTGTTTGTTATAAAGTGTAATGGAAATTGGATATAACGCCTGATTTTATGTTCTTTATATAATTATGAATTAAAATATAGCATGCACGGGCATCTTTGTTCTTTTTTTATCTTTTCGTAATGAAAGCGTAAATAGTTTCTTGTTCCAGCCTTTCTCAGGATTCATACAACCTAGTGGTTAAACTGTTGAGCTGCGAACACGCTGACCTGTTGATAGCGAGTTCTATCCTCGCCTGAAACGTGGTGCGTTTTTCGATTACAGTTTTAGATAATGAACCAACCATGCTGTCAGGGTAATAGATTTTGTGGTTTATTCCCCCGATTTATTTTAATCAACGATGTAGTGAGAGATTTATACAGTTTAAATAAAACAGTTTTGCATCGCCAGTCGTAGCGCAGCTATAAAGTGCCCCTGTAACAGCATGAAGTGAATGTTTTTGTCGAGGGTTCTGTCCCCCTCAAATATCAACAGCGTGTTTTCAGAATATTTAAACAGACATGGTAAAATATAAGTTTTGTTTCAAATAAGAATATAACTGAATATTTACCGTCGGATAATGCTCATCATTAAAAAGGTAAAAAATGACCCAGGAAGTCCTTGAACGGCTACATTTTAATTTAGAACTTTATATGTAACAGGTCAAAATTTTATGCAATATTTACAATTTTCTGTTATAAAGTGTAAAGGAAATTGGATATAGCGTCTGATTTTATCTTCTTTATATAATTCTGAACTAAAATATAGCATGCAAGGGCTTATTAGTTCTTGTTTTTATCTTTTCATAATGAAAGCTTAATTAGTTTCTTATTCCAGCCTTTCTTACGGTTCATGCAGCCTAGTGGTTAGAGAGTTGAGCTGCGAACACGCCGACCTGTTGATAGCAAGTTCTGTCCTCACCTGAAACTCGGATGCTCTTTTCTCGATTACAGTTTTAAATAATAAATAAACAATGTCGTCAGGGTAATAAATTTTGTGGTTCCTTCTCCCGATTTATTCTAGTTGACAACTGAGCGAGAGATTTATATAGTTTAAAACAATTTTGTATCGCCAGTCATAGCGCAGCGGTAAAGTGTCCCGGTAACAGCGCGAAGTGAATGTTTTTGTCGAGGGTTCTGTCCTCCGTGAGTATTAGCCGCGTTTTTCAAGTTATTTATAAGGGCATGTCAATATGTTAAACTTAAATACACCGAAATTAACGCTTCAGCCGTCGTCCTCTTGGCCGAGAGGCTTGGGGCGTCAAGTTGCGGGGCCTTAGACTCGGGGTTCGTATCCAGCTTGGGTAAAAGCTGGTCAGATGGTAGTGTTAGAGGAAACCAGGAATTGGTGGGTTTGAAGGTGGGACAAGAATTAGGGAATATGGGGTACCAATTTCAGAGGTTGCGTCTCATTGAGTCTTTCTTCTTATGTCTTAACTTTCTTATATTTCTTACTAAATTATCTGCACGAGATGGAGGACGAGCGGTGGTTGCGCTCCACCGTTGCTGGCGGGGTTTCTCTTCGGGCCTGCTGGCTTCGGTGTCGCGCTTCCACCCTTCCTCGTCCAAAGTTCGTGCGGGGCTTGTTTTGCACCACGTGACTCCTGTTAATGAAGTCCCGAAAAATCATGCATTTTTCGAGACAGCGCATCTCTTTTTTTCCCTGCCTTTTAAGTGAACGAAGCGAAACGGAAGTGACGTCATTTCCGGTATGTCATTTCCTGTGACATCACTTCCGGGACGTCATTTCCGGTCAGGTAAAATGAATAAATATGTATGATTAATGTCAGGTAACAAAATTCAGAAAAACACTGGATGGACTCGAACCCACAGCCTCTGGAACAGGAAGCATACAACATGACCACTATGCCATACAGCTCACGTACTGAAGATCGCAATCAATCTATTTATATTTAACGGATAAACTGATCACAAAAAGCGCAGATACCAAAACAACTCAATGGCCTCGAACCCACAGCCTCTGAAATTGTAAGAAAGCAGCATGACCACTGAGCCAGATAGCTCACAGGCCGTAGAGCTTAATTAATCTATTTAAATTTAAAGGAGAGACTGATCAGAAAAATATCACAAACTAAAACGACGCAATTCGCTATGCCCAATGGGAGGGAATAGATTCGAATCGACAACTCTGGAAGTTGGAAATAGATAACCTCACCGCTGAGCCAGCGTGCTTACACTCCAAAGGTCCTAAATAATTTATTAAAAGAGAGACTGATTTGTAAACGCACAGAAACCAAAACAAATCGCTATACCTAATGCGTGTGGATGGACTCGAACCCACAGACTCTGAGATTCGAAACAGACAACATGACCACTGCACCAACCAGTTCACGTACGGGAGGTACTAATTAATATATCTAAACTTAAAGGAGAGACTGATCAGAGAAAGCACAGAAACCAAAAAGACATAAATCGCTACCCTCAAAGCGGGTAGATGGACTCGAACCCACTGTCTCTGAATTTGGAAACAGACAACATGACAACTGAGCCAGTCAGTTCGCATACCAGAGGTCCAAATTAATCTATTTAAACTGATTAGAAGAAGCACGGAAACCAAAATGACTTAACTCGCTATACTCGAATCCACAACTTCTGAAACAGGATGAATACAACATGACGACTGAGCCAGCAGTCGATGTGCTTTTAAAAACCTAATTAATACATTTAAACCTCACGAAGAGACTGATCAGAAAATGCACAGAAACCAAAAAGACTCAACTCGTTACAGTTAAAGCGAGTGGTTGGGCTCGAACCCACAGCCTCTAGAATTGGAAACAGAAAACACGGCCACTGAGCCAGCCAGTTTG